>WNGS01162647.1:7127411-7149305 GCA_020271785.1 Procambarus virginalis
CTTGTCACTTGCTCAAAACGCTATGAGTGCTAGTGGCTGTACAAGAATGTAAGAACTCTTGTACAGTACAGTATATATAAATAAAAATAAAAACATTAAATATGTGTGGGTTGGGTTATTAATACTGTATAAATATTATTTATGTTAAGTTACAATATCAGCTAAAGTGTACAAAAGTAAAATATAATTCCACCATATATAAATACCAGATGCTGTATATAGCTACCAGATCCAAGCCAGGTATTGATTTTTCTGAGAAATTAATTGTCAGGGACAGGAAGCCTATGAATATATATGTTTTAGGCCTGTATCAAGGTTCCTTTAAGGCAAACTACTGACCCTCCAAAGGACGCAACTGTACAACAGTTGACGAACTCCCAAGTATTTATTTACTGCTAGGTGAACAGGTGCATTAGGTAAAAAGAAATGTGCCTACCTGCCAAACACACACCGAAACTACGACGTTGGTACAACGTTCAAACAAGTTTTAACATTTCATAACCAGTTATAACAACCAATATAACAAGTTGTAACAACGTTCTAATACATCATAAACACGTTAAGCCAAGATGTAACAACTTTATTACAAGTTGTAACAAGCGGAAAATAGAGACAGTTTCGGTTTGTGTTTCCAGGGTATAACCATTCTGTTCTGCCCAGGATTCAAACCTAGGATTCCTGAGTCTGAGTCGAGAACAAACGCAACTGTACTACCTAGACCCCTTGCTATTGGTCCTAGCAAAAAATAAAATGTGCAGAATGCAAAAAATTTATGTACCTATGAAAAATATAATATGTACATGAAATCAGGACCAGGATTCCTTAAGCATTTATAAAACCACCTACTAAACCTGTACATCTTTCCTGAATATCGCAGTGGCTTTCTTTACATTTATTAAGCAGTTTACAAGCTTGGAAACATCACAACCTAAGGTTGTGTTGTACAACCCAAGATTTTTATCATAAACAACCTTGATTGTACAGGTTTCATAAGTGGTTGCATAAACACTCGAGTCCAGGCTTTGGTTACTATTTGATCAAGTATCTATTGCAAAATAATACAGTAAGTACTAAATTGTAAGATGATGATTATATTTCAGAAGAAAAAATTATATTTTTACTAATAGTAAAGCACCTAATACCTGTACTGTAGTTTTTCTATACTGTATTTATGGTAAACTATCTGAAGTGCTTACAGTATAAAGTAATTGTATAACAATCAGACTATAATTATCATTATTAACCCGATTACCACTTCTTGGAACAGGAAGAAATAGACGAGAACATAGAAAGGTTAAAAATATTCAAATGGCACTTTTATACATTCCACACATCTTCTAAACTATACAAAAGCACACGGAGTAAGCAAAATCACATTTCATCAACACACACAGAGACACCCCCACACCCACATCCACATCCACACACACACACCCACACCTTTCTTCAGAAGACAGAAGAAAAAGAGGTGATATGATCACTACATACAAAATAGTAACAGGAATTGATAAAATCGACAGGAAAGATTTCCTGAGACCTGGAACTTCAAGAACAAGAGGTCATAGATATAAACTGGCTAAACACAGATGCCGAAGAAATATAAGAAAATTCACTTTCGCAAACAGAGTGGTAGACGGTTGGAACAAGTTAGGGGAGAAGGTGGTGGAGGCCAAGACCGTCAGTAGTTTCAAAGCGTTATATGACAAAGAGTGCTGGGAAGACGGGACACCACGAGTGTAGCTCTCATCCTGTAACTACACTTAGGTAATTACACTTAGGTAATTACATCCACACACACACACCCACACCTACACCCACACACACACACCCACACCTACACCCACACCTACACCCACACACACACACACACCCACACCTAAGGGTAAGAGCTACGAGGAAAGGTTAGAAGCATTAAATATGCCAAAACTAGAAGACAGAAGAAAAAGAGGTGATATGATCACTACATACAAAATAGTAACAGGAATTGATAAAATCGACAGGAAAGATTTCCTGAGACCTGGAACTTCAAGAACAAGAGGTCATAGATATAAACTGGCTAAACACAGATGCCGAAGAAATAATAAAAAATTTCACTTTCGCAAACAGAGTGGTAGACGGTTGGAACAAGTTGGGGGAGAAGGGTGGTGAGGCCAAGACCGTCAGTAGTTTCAAAGCGTTATATGACAAAGAGTGCTGGGAAGACGGACACCACGAGCGTAGCTCTCATCCTGTAACTACACTTAGGTAATCACTTAGGTAATTACCTACACCCACACACACACACCCACACCTCCACCCACATACACACCCCCCATATATAAATATGGTGGGAAGCATAATTACACTGTAGGTGTATGCTTCCCACAAGTTATCAATGAAACTACAGCAGGATTAAATTCTCACCGTTTAAGAGAGGAAGCCTGTATTTAGGCTTATTGCAGTTCTCCTTAGGACAACTACTGACCTTCCCTAGAATGCATCCCACAACAGTTTTCTAACTCCGAGGTACCTATTTAATGCTAGGTGAACAGAAGCATTAGGTGATAAGAAACGTGCCTCCCCAGTCTTGAGCCGAGAATTTAGACCACTTTGTCTAATTTCAAACACTTCCCGTGAACTGCTCACACACTTAATTCCCCTTCCTCGCACACTCATTAATGGCTCCCCATCTAATTATGGCATTTCTCTTCTACTCCTCCAATCAAATTCATTCACCTAACCACTATTATTATTTCATTTCTTTTCCTAGTATGACAAAAGTACCTCGATACACAGTCTTTGTTTACATTTGTATACTTTTTGCAATCCACGTTCTCTATATCTACATTCCTCTATCCTTCAAACACCACAAATGCACCTTGGGTTTCTCCATTTCTATTGTACTAATACCCCAACATTAGGCAACAACAGTTGCCTAACTCCCAGTTACATATTACTACTAGGTGAAGAGAGGCATTATGTGAAGAAACAAGCCCAACCGTTTACACCCTGTCCGGAATTGAACCAGGATCCGGAACTGTGTGGTTGAGAACACAGCCCCCCTGTANAAAATTTCTCTTTATAAATAGAGGACCTACAAGAATTCATGAATGCTCACTAATTGGAAGCCTGGTCGCTGGACTTGTCACAGTGAGGGCGATTGTGGGTAGTGAAGATCTTACAAAGCTAGTGATCGTGCATATTGAAAATCTTACAAAAGCCAGCAATCATGCGTGTTGAAGATCTTACAAAGCTAGTGATCAGGCGTGTTGAAGATCTTACAAAAGCTAGCAATCATGCGTGTTGATCTTACAAAGCTAGCGATCATGCGTGTTGATCTTACAAAGCTAGCAATCGTGCGTGTTGAAGATCTTACAAAGCTAGCAATCATGTGTGTTGAAGATCTTACAAAGCTAGCGATCATGCATGTTGAAGATCTTACAAAGCTAGCAATCATGTGTGTGAAGATCTTACAAAGCTAGCGATCATGCATGTTGAAGATCTTACAAAGCTAGCAATCATGCATGTTGAAGATCTTACAAAGCTAGCAATCATGCATGTTGAAGATCTTACAAGCTAGCGATCATGCGCATTGAAGAGCTTACAAGCTAACGATCGTGTGTGTTGAAGATCTTACAAAGCTAGCGATCATGCGCATTGAAGATCTTACAAAGCTAGCGATCATGTGCATTGAAGATCTTACAAAGCTAGCGATCATGTGCATTGAAGATCTTACAAAGCTAGCGATCATGTGCATTGAAGATCTTACAAAGCTAGCGATCATGCGCATTGAAGATCTTACAAAGCTAGCAATTATGCGCATTGAAGATCTTACAAAGCTAGCGATCATGTGTTTTGAAGATCTTACAAAGCTAGCGATCATGCATGTTGAAGATCTTACAAAGCTAGCAATCATGCATGTTGAAGATCTTACAAAGCTAGCAATCATGCGTGTTGAAGATCTTACAAAGCTAGCAATCATGCGTGTTGAAGATCTTACAAAGCTAGCAATCATGCGTGTTGAAGATCTTACAAAGCTAGCAATCATGCGTGTTGAAGATCTTACAAAGCTAGCAATCATGCGGTTGAAGATCTTACAAAGCTAGCGATCATGCATGTTGAAGATCTTACAAAGCTGCAATCATGCATGTTGAAGATCTTACAAAGCTAGCAATCATGCGTGTTGAAGATCTTACAAAGCTAGCAATCATGCATGTTGAAGATCTTACAAAGCTAGCAATCATGCATGTTGAAGATCTTACAAAGCTAGCAATCATGCGTGTTGAAGATCTTACAAAGCTAGCAATCATGCATGTTGAAGATCTTACAAAGCTAGCAATCATGCATGTTGAAGATCTTACAAAGCTAGCAATCGTGCGTGTTGAAGATCTTACAAAGCTAGCAATCATGCGTGTTGAAGATCTTACAAAGCTAGCAATCATGCATGTTGAAGATCTTACAAAGCTAGCAATCATGCATGTTGAAGATCTTACAATGCTAGCAATCATGCATGTTGAAGATCTTACAAAGCTAGCAATCATGCATGTTGAAGATCTTACAAAGCTAGCAATCATGCATGTTTAGCAGTCTCCGTGGTGTAGTGGTAAGACACTCGCCTGGCGTTCCGCGAGCGCTATGTCATGGGTTCGTATCCTGGCCGGGGAGGATTTACTGGGCGCAAATCCTTAACTGTAGCCTCTGTTTAATGCAACAGTAAAATGTGTACTTGGATGAAAAAACGATTCTTCACGGCGGGGATCGTATTCCAGGGACCTGCCCGAAACGCTACGCGTACTAGTGGCTGTACAAGATGTAACAACTCTTGTATATATCTAAAAAAAAAAAAAAAAAAAAAAAAAAAAAAAAATCTTACAAAGCTAGCAATCATGCGTGTTGAAGATCTTACAAAGCTAGCGATCATGCGTGTTGAAGATCTTACAAAGCTAGCAATCATGCGTGTTGAAGATCTTACAAAGCTAGCGATCATACGCATTGAAGATCTTACAAAGCTAGCAATCATGCGTGTTGAAGATCTTACAAAGCTAGCGATCATGCGTGTTGAAGATCTTACAAAGCTAGCAATCATGCGTGTTGAAGATCTTACAAAGCTAGCGATCATACGCATTGAAGATCTTACAAAGCTAGCATCATGCGTGTTGAAGATCTTACAAAGCTAGCGATCATGCGTGTTGAAGATCTTACAAAGCTAGCGATCATACGCATTGAAGATCTTACAAAGCTAGCAATCATGCGTGTTGAAGATCTTACAAAGCTAGCGATCATGCCCATTGAAATATTACAAAGCTAGCGATCATACGCATTGAAGATCTTACAAAGCTAGCGATCATACGCATTGAAAATATTACAAAGCTAGCGATCATGCATAGTGAAAAGATACAATAATAACAATAATAATCATGAGTGTGTATTAGAAGAACACTGATGGTTAGTCAGTCTGATGTGAAACTGCACAGTGCATTATATACCAAATTGTTTTCATTTATTAACACTTGCTATTAGTGACTGTATGATCACATTTAACACAAATTTCAGCCTTTGGGGGATTCTGGGGTACCAGGTGAGTCAGCAAGATATACCCAGGGATTGTTATCTATCTTGGGATGATTTCGGGGCTTTTTAGTGTCCCCGCGGCCCGGTCCTCGGCCAGGCCTCCACCCCCAGGAAGCAGCCCGTGACAGCTGACTAACACCCAGGTACCTATTTTACTGCTAGGTAACAGGGGCATAGGGTGAAAGAAATTTTGCTCATTGTTTCTCGCCGGCGCCTGGGATCGAACCCAGGACCACAGGATCACGAGTCCACCGTGCTGTCCTCTCAGCCGACCGGGTCCCCCACCTTGTTGGGTGCCCCTGGGGTAATCCTTGGTGTCCCTTCATTGCATCAGTACTGGACTGATATCCAATCCCTATGTGCTCCTCACCTCATACAAAGGGGGAAGGGAAAGGGGATTTTTTAATTTCTAATAGGCAACGAGTCTCAGACTACCTGGTGTTGTCTAGTCCAAATTGTAACGGCCACAACACAAGCTACCAAGAGGGCTACACAGAACGAAAAATATTCTGCCTCATTTTTCCCTACATTGATTTGTGTTTTTCCTGTTCATTTGAGTTGTTTTCTTGTCACTTTTCTTACATTTGTAATAAAAAATAATGCTCTTTTCGTATGTACCAGTCACCATTATAATGGAAATCAAGTCTGGAACAGCAATTACTTATTCCTGATGGATATACAGTTTCATAGATTTACTGCATCAGGTGACTTGTTCATCAATTGCCACCAAACAGCACCAGCAGTAACCAGGCCCAAACTCCAGTTCTAAAACTCGGATATCTGGCTGAACATTACAGGATGCTTAAAATATTGTTTTGGTGCATTTTCTAAACTTGCCTATTGCAGTGAACAATTTCTTATCATGAAGCAAGCATTCCCACTTTATGGAGTGAAAGGTTTTAAAAAGATATTGTGACGATAATCTCTTATCAGAGATTTAGCCTGCTATTTCTACGACTCACTCCTGTCCTCATCAATATACAAGATACGTTTTGTAGTGGCTAAACGTATTACAAGCTCGCCACACGTACCAGCAACTCCCTCCTTCCCCCCACTCCAGCACCTGCTGCACCTGGTCGACGCGCCGAACCCTTCAACTGCCTAGTTAGCGACTTGCGACCATCCAGCTTCCTCATTGGCCGCCAACCAACACTCCACTCCGGCTCCCCGCCAATCACAAGACCTCACCAGTTATTGTTGGAGTCCCTTGCGTTTCTGCCAGCCAGAATATTGTGTGCTCGCAAGCTATGAACTCCTAAGTGACTCACCTTGTGTGGTCAAATAGAGGTTTATAGTTAGTGCATATATTCCAGCATTCATATTTTATTTACTTTTGTATGTCAATTCTCCTCCCCATTAACGTAATCTATTTTCATGTTTATGTATTGTTTTTCCACTTGACATTTGTTACCATTAAGCCAAGATTTTGCATTTGTTTCAATTTGTGTTTTTTTTATTGTTATTAAAATCCAGTTTTTATTATTGTCTTTCGTATTTCCGACCTTACCACAGATTACCAATCACGCAGTCATTCTTTTTTTTTCTTTTTTTTCCTTTCTTTTTTTATATATTATGTGGCCCAGCACTGACACCTGCTAGTTGGAAGACTGCCGACCACCATTTCCAACTCGTTACCGTCACAATATCCTACAATTCAAGGATAATAGTTCATATAAATTCCAAATGATAAATAATGCGCAAGGCGCCTCCATCTTCTGAGGTAACTGTTGCCCAAGGTGCACACAGCAAGTCCTGCCTTAATCCTTCATAAACAGCTGGATTTAACAAGTCCAACATTTTTATACCTATTATTTCTAAGATATCTACTATAGTTACACCTGTAAAGCTAATACATTTCAAGAATTTCTAATATCTTGTTTGTTTAGTTATAGGGTAAGCTATATGCAATAGGTTTTGACTTTTGCCAGAAGTGGCAGACCACCGACATACCAAACTTTACCGTAATCTACAGTTTCTATACGATCTTGGTATCGATGTATGTGCAAGCATGTGCAGATAACCTGAATCAGATGCAGACGAGGAGTCACAATAACATGGCTGAAATATGTTGACCAAACCACACACTAGAAAGTGAAGGGACGACGACTTTTCAGTCCGTCCTGGACCATTCTCAAGTCTCACAATCGACTTGAGAATGGTCCAGGACGGACCGAAACGTCGTCGTCCCTTCACTTTCTAGTGTGTGGTTTGGTCAATAACCTGAATCAGAGCCTGCCATAATTAAATCCAATTAATGTGTGTCCACTGAGTTAGTAAAAGCATTACTTTACAAAAATACAAGTTCATGATAGATAAACCTTTACCTTTTCTAATAAAACTTAAAAGTAAATAGCTAGGAACAAATCTCTTCCTTGAATACACGATACAACAAGTTATTTATTCCAGCAGTGAACACATTCTCTTAAGAGAAATATAAAATAAACCATCAGATTCTAAACACACACACAAATATAGTACAATAATATTTCAAGCCTGATACTTCCTAAAGTTCACTTGGTAAATAAAGTAATCGTCTTATTGGAAATTTGGCTTAACAGTACTGTACTGATAATACTGTCCTTATTCTATTGACAATACAAAGAATGGATCTATAATTAATTAGCTGGGAAAAAGAAGGTTGTTGACATACTTGCTCCCCTTTCTTTCCATTGGTAATACTCCACGCAGAGAATGATACTTGAGCTTGGTCACCCTCTTGTAGTAGTGGTCCTTCACCCACTACAACCGTCTGTGTTGCCACCACACCACCAGATGCCGTTCCGACTAGTGCGCGACAAATACCGATCTGTAAATCAGTAACCAATGGCAGCAAAATCTTGGCGAGTGCAGAGGTTATAATGATTTTATTTATCTAGATAAATATGTTGAAAACTATTACAGACAAAAATACCACACGGAGTATAAATGGACTGCTCCTCTTGGAACAGTGTACATGGATATTCCTTGAAGATCTTTTCTAGCCCACTGAACAGAATCATGCATATTCAGGGAAAGTCAATATTCTGCAATGGTGCAGAAGGCATCTTTTCAAACTGTTGGTAAGGAAACACTAGACACATACTCAGTCCAGCTGTGAGCGACCTCTAAAAGGTTCACCGATAGATGCTCAAAGCCCTTCTGAACTCTGAAGTATTTGGGATAACAGGGACTGTCACTGCAAGTACCACGAGAATTCTGCCCCTATCATCACGAAGTGGAAGTACCAACACCAAAACAGCATCCCCTCATTCAAGCCTCCCATCATCCTTTCCAATTAAAAACAAAATAAATAAATAAATAAATATCTGGATAGGGAAATCAAGAAAACAAGAGAAGGAATGAAAGCAACCAAATATTTTCTCTGAAGCTTCCAGCAGCCCAAGAAGTTCAGTTTCAGAGCACCTTGATCCTTGCTTGAAGACGAGATAATTATCTGGAAGAAAGCTGACCCAGCACAACATGTTGCTGTGTTGTTGTTGTTGTTGTTGTTGTTAAGGGTTCGCTACCTGGAACAAAACGGTCCAAGTAGCACGGGCTATGGTGAGTCAGCACAACATACTAGCAGCACAGATACTGGGCTGCTAAAGTGCAGTTTCAGTACCCCTTCAGGGCAAAAAATTACACAGTTTTTGTGCACAAGGCTATTCCTGCAGCTGACTCAGCTTGGCAAATGAGAAGTAGCTAAGAGACGCAAACCTTAATCAAAGGCACCAGTGTGCATTGGTGCAAGGATTAATGTAAACACAAAGATGAGAGCAGATTTTAATATTTATGCCTATAGAAGACTCATCAACTAACAGAGATACACAGGGCTAGTAGGTAATTATAAGGTAACAAAATGCACAATGGGGTGAGGTCAATTAGATGTATGATATAACAGTCCATCTTTCCCTTTAGATATTATAAACACCAATGGAGTGGACCATCATACATATATTGATGTAATGGACAATTAGCAAGTAGAATTTGGTACTACTGAATTTGGACAAACCAGAAAAGGTTTCCCATACCTGTTGCTACAGTAATAGAACCTAACCTAACCATCCTAGGCCTAATACATGCTATCTGAGGAATAATACAGTACATATGCGTGCTATACTAGACCAAGGAATATTTAAGTTTGGTTTTTAGCTTCGTTTTGTCCAGACTATAAAGTGAATAGTACTAAATTCTACCATCTAATTGTCCAATATGTAAATATATGTACAATATTGCACATGGTTACAAAAGTACTATCTAAACAGAAGGATGGGTTGGATGTGAAGGTTGGTAATCGTTGTGACAAAGTAATACATAGGCAAGACACCCAGAATTGTTGATGCAAGGATTTATAACCATGTCTGCCATTTCTTTAATGTTAACAACACTTAGTCACACAGGAAGCAACAGCCTTACCTCATTAACTTTTGGCATGCTAACCTCATCATCAAAGAAGAAAAATAATATTAAGAGACTGGTTTCTGCAGCCATCAAATACTACAGCACCAACTAATGAATGTAGGAACATTCAACATTGCTTCTCTCTTGCTATATTGTTATTTCATAAATACAAATTATAATACAGTACATAATTCGGGGGTTCTGCTAGTAAAGTTGGGTTTTTAGTACTTGGTAGAATTCCGGGTTCGAATCCCGAGCAGGACAGAAATGGTTGGCCATTTTTCCTATCACCTAATGCTCCTGCTGTCTACCTAGCAGTAAATAGGTACCAAGGAATTAGTCAGCTTGCTGTGGGGTTGCATCCTCAGGAGTGTCAGTAATTTGACTCTGGGGAACCTCGTCATAAGTCTAACATGTACTGTATGTATAAACTGGCTGCCTGTTCCCCAACACAAATGAATTATTATTAAATACCCTAATATTTCCAATATTCTGTAAGCTGATTTCAATAAGGAAATTTAACATTTTAATCCATGATATTATGGGCAACGTTTCCACCAGCTGTGAACTCTGTCCCAACATCCTAAGCAAATCCACACATCCCCCACTGCAGCGAACAAGAGTTTGTGGATTCGGGTGAGTAAATCTAGCCAGGAAAATGTGCATTCCAACTGGAGATTGGCTGAACTGAGATTCGTTCAATTGAGGTTCCAGTGTATTGGCTTTATTACACAAAAGCCTCTGTCACTTCCTGGGGTAAAAGAACTACTCCCCCAATCCACAGATGGGGAGAAGAGTTGAGGGTAGGAAAGAGAAAGCTGTGAGTGAAGATCGGTTCTCTCAACCAAATCCCCAGGAACATAGGAGGAAAGATCTCCAAGCCTTTAACCCCTTTCTCTCAGGGCCCCACTCTCAGAGGAAGGGGAAGGAAAGTTAAGCACTTAAGAGCTGTAGTGGTAGCAGTAAAAATACCCGAAAGCAAGGTTCAAGCAGAGCCTTTCAGTTCCTGATACTGTACATCACAAATCAACTAGGCCAGAGCTGAAGGGACCAGAAGGGTCATATTCTTCTATAGAATAAAGGGTTCCTGCAAGGCACAGAAACCTCCACAGTTGACATTTCTGTGAATGAGCCAATAAGCACCATGTGAAGAAGGGGCTCAAAGAAGGTTAAAGCCCCACACGTGGAATTTACAGGCTACTCATGCCAGTGCCACCTCTTGGGTGGCTTAATCTTCATCAATCACACATGGAAGACTGTGCACACTTGAGATAAACCTAATAAGCCTAAAAGAAAGAAAAAAAACAGACAGAAGGAATGGCTGTCAGGGTATAATACAAATGCCTGCACAGCATTCCTTCAAGCTACATAATGCATAGTTTGACCAATCTTTGTATTGTTGCACAATGACAAACAACCCCAGGGAGGGGACAAGAATTTTGGCTTAAAACATTGCTTAGTACATCACCAGGACCTTTGCCTCAATCTGAATTGGCCTTGAAGAAGAGTCCTGAGTGTAAAGGCACTAGTCCTAAGTTAACCCTAAAACTAAGAGGGGCTTGAATAGCCTGTGATCAAATCTCCACATTCCAAAAGAAAATTCCAGGAAGCTGTGAATGTGTTGGGATACTCAGGAGAATATCCCCTGCTAATATACTACTAAACCCAAGCTGAGAGATCCAATAAGGTAAACACTCCAGGCACAAATACAACTTGTATATTCACTGACACAAGAAAACAAAATTCCATGGATACACAAATGTTTAACTGGTATTAATGAGAACCTATAATATAGTAATCCCTACGATGTCAAACAGAAAACAGAAGGGTTTTGAGTGTTCACGAATAAACCTTCAAGACATCACGACGGACTGCAAATCAAATTTTCCGTGTCTCCCTAGCACCAGTGGGGCTCGGCACGGACTTGTGAAAAGATCCCTGCTGCAGCAGTACAAAATGCTGATTTATCCTGAGTGCTGGATCCTGACCATGGAACCAGAATGGACTCTGCTTTAGGCAACACTAGAGTGAGACCGATAACATTTTTGAATACATTTCATAATTTTCACATGAAGTAAATACTAAATGCATGGGATAGATATATATATGAATACAGTACTCCCATTTTTGCTTGAGCATTTATGAAATCATCATAACATAATTGATATGGCATCATAATTGATTTAAATATGATTAATGGGTTAAGCTTAATAGAAAAAGCAATGCAGTACCTGTGTGATAAAGTCTACATACTGTCCAGCTTCGAGCATAATGGACCAGTCCCTGTGTTGATCATCAATAAAACTTCCATAATTGTTTGCCTGTATCTGTTGAAAAGCAATTATAAGTTACATTTCAGTAACTAAATATTTTACAAAAGCTGCAAAGAAAAGGCGGTATTTCCTTTAGTAAGGGACATGTCAACACAAAGTAATATTCTGAAACATTCTTAAAAAAATATATATATATATACAGTGATGACCATCTCACAATACAATCTAAATTATTGTTATACAAACAATTTACCAATCCTACCCACCCACTCAATCCCTTCCCTCGTATTCCCTTCTGTCTCTCCCGCTCTCATTTCTATCCCTATGTGCACAAATTGAGCACAAATAATGCTGCACAGCTTAATCATAACAAACTGGAAACGGTGTAAAGACATGCCACTAAGTGGCTCCCAGAACTGAAGGGCAAGAGCTACGAGGAGAGGTTAGAGGCATTAAATATGCAAAAACTAGAAGCTAGAAGAAAAAGGGGCGATATGATTACTACGTAAAAGATAGTAACAGGACTCGATAAAATTAATGGGGAAGAATTCCCGAGACCTGGAACTTCAAAAACAAGAGGTCATAGATTTAAACAAACGAAACAAAGTTGCCGGAGAAATATAAGAAAATTCACTTTTGTAAACAGAGTGGTAGACGGTTGGAACAAGTTAAGAGAGAAGGTGGAGGAGGCCAAAACCGTCAGTAGTTCAAAGCTTTTATATGACAAAGCATTTCATGACAAAGCGTTATATGACAAAGAGTGCTGGGAAGACGGGACACCACGAGCGTAGCTCTCATCCTGTAACTACACTTAGGTAACTACAGCTGAAAGAAGTCAGATCATATGATGCACACCAAAATGACAAACCAAATCAAAGAAAATTATCACCATGCCCAATAAAACAAAAAAGCCATGCTTATGGAGAAAAACACAAAGCTCCCCAATCCCACTGCCAGAATCAAGAGTCAGGAGAAATGCAGCCTTGACAAACAACTTCATACTGGAGATAAAAGATGAAGAAATAAATCCTAAGGTGTACCTTAATCATATGACTGGATAGGAAGCTTACAAAGAAAAATAAAACCTCACCCGAGACAAACAATGAAAGCGAGAGGATAAAACTCCAAGATACAATTCAGTGACCAGATGGTTCCGAAGGAGCATGAGTCGACTGCAAGGGAAAGAATGAACGAGATAGCTGGCGAGAGGGAAAACAAGGGTACTAGTACTTCCATCCCAAGCGCCAATAAGAAAGGCTTTGCCAAGGCTGATCAATGCAAGCTGACAGAATTAGGTCTCATTCGATGATCAAGAAAGAACCAAGAGAAAAAAACATCTGAACGGCAATCGATAATGAAAGATGGAAAACAGACGAGAAAAAGAAGACCCACCCAGTTACCTCCTGTTGACGCCTCAAGAAATGACACATACTACACCGACAGTTTTACAACCTGCCTCCCATTCAGATACACAAGACCTAGAAGCACCACATGTAAAGATCAATGGAGAGCTTTGAGCTATAAAGAAAAATTGTGCCACAGATACTTTGGAAAGAGAGAAGACAAAATATGAGCCAAGAAAGCCAGGAATCACAACTGAATCAGCCACAGAATCAGAGAAGATGTAAATGTTTCTACTAACTTCATTCCATTATAGCTTTCCCATCACAACATCATCAACACTATACCCCTCACAAGGCCCTTACAGTAAATAAGAACTGCTGGTGTATCCTGGCTCGAGTCAGGTGGTCTTGCTTAGATCGATATAGGAGTAACTGGAAATTTTTTTCGGGGCAGTTTCCTAGAATACAGCTCATGGCACGTCCCTGAGACTGTGCCACACCATTCACGCTGAAAATAAAAATTATATTTCAGAGAAAGAATAACAGGGATGCAAATTCAACTCAATCATTAAATACAATTAGTACTAGTATGTCATCATAACAATTGAGCCAGAGAACTATTATATCAATTTCTTTCCCTATTGGATGCCTCAATATCAATATTTAATCTAGGGGGATGTCACAACAATTGATCTTAAGGATGTCATAACAACTGATCTTGGGGATGTCGTAACAACTGATCTTGGGGATGTCGTAACAACTGATCTTGGGGATGTCGTAAGAACTGATCTCGGGGATGTCGTAACAGCCGAGGTTGGGGATGACATAACTAAGTTAGGGAAAGCCATACCTATGGGATGCCAAACAATAGAGCTATTGTTATCAGGCACCCGAGAATAATTGGCCCATTAGTGGGGAAAAAAACTTGAGAAGATGTATGATCCCACTAGTTTACTCACTATAAATAAGCATGTACTGGAGCTGCCATCATGATAGCCATAGTTTGTACTAAAGTCTGTTGTCCTGAAGGAGTCAAACTATTGTTCTTGGCTCCCGAACCACCAGTCGAGTCAGCAGGATCAGAACGTGGCTGCTTTGGGGCGACATACTTAAGGCTGGAAGACTTGTCCGCTTTCCCTCCAAATAATGAGGATAACTTGGAGCTGTAGAATATATTCTAAATTAGTCTGTATTTATTTATTTATACAAAAAGATACAATGGATTGTTAAATGAGGTACATATGCTGGAGGGTGAACACAGTAGTGCATTCTTACATAGCCACTAGCACCGCTAGGTTAGATAAAATGAGAACATTTCATCAATGATTTATGATACAATATTTTAAAATGGATGAAAACGAATACCCTATCCCACACACGACAACACGGTCCAGGACAGACAACAAAGTCGTCACTTTCTTTTGTGGAAACCCTGTGGAAAATTTAAGTGCATACGATAATGTACCGATTAAGGTTTACGACAAGATGTCAGCAAAAGTAGACTATAATAGGAAAGAAATTGTCCAGGATTTTTATGTAGTGGATTCACATATTTTAGACTATGTGGCAAGTCGCCGAGTATAGTGGCAAGACACTCACCTGGCGTTTCGTGCGCACTTTGGCTTGGGTTTGTATCCTGGCCGGGGAGGATTTACTTGGCGTCAATCCTTAACTGTAGCCTCTGTTTACCCAACAGTAAAACACGTACCTGGTTGTTAAAAGATTTGGTGGGTCGTATTCTGGGGAACATAGAATTAAGGACAACAACAATAATAATAATAATAATAATAATAATAATAATATTTTATTTAGGAAAAGTACATACGTAGATGCAGAGTTACAAACATTCTGATTGATTTATAGATAGCGCTAGTACAGTACATACAATACCTAAAGCCACTAGTACCACTTGCCACTTGCTCAAAATGCTATGAGTGCTAGCGGCTGTACAAGAATGTAAGAACTCTTGTACAGTACAGTATATATAAATAAAAATAAAAAAATTAAATATGTGTGGGTTGGGTTATTAATACTGTATAAATATTATTTATGTTATGTTACAATATCAGCTAAAGTGTACAAAAGTAAAATATAATTCCACCATATATAAATACCAGATGCTGTATATAGCTACCAGATCCAAGCCAGGTGTTGATTTTTCTGAGAAATTAATTGTCAGGGACAGGAAGCCTATGAATATATATGTTTTAGGCCTGTATCAAGGTTCCTTTAAGGCAAACTACTGACCCTCCAATGGACGCAACTGTACAACAGTTGACGAACTACCAAGTATTTATTTACTGCTAGGTGAACAGGTGCATTAGGTAAAAAGAAATGTGCCTACCTGCCAAACACACACCGAAACTACGACGTTGGTACAACGTTCAAACAAGTTTTAACACTTCATAACCAGTTATAACAACCAATATAACAAGTTGTAACAACGTTCTAATACGTCATAAACACGTTAAGCCAAGATGTAACAACTTTATTACAAGTTGTAACAAGCGGAAAATAGAGACAGTTTCGGTTTGTGTTTCCAGGGTATAACCATTCTGTTCTGCCCAGGATTCAAACCTAGGATTCCTGAGTCTGAGTCGAGAACAAACGCAACTGTACTACCTAGACCCCTTGCTATTGGTCCTAGCAAAAAATAAAATGTGCAGAATGCAAAAAATTTGTGTACCTATGAAAAATACATGAAATCAGGACCAGGATTCCTTAAGCATTTATAAAACCACCTACTAAACCTGTACATCTTTCCTGAATATCGCAGTGGCTTTCTTTACATTTATTAAGCAGTTTACAAGCTTGGAAACATCACAACCTAAGGTTGTGTTGTACAACCCAAGATTTTTATCATAAACAACCTTGATTGTACAGGTTTCATAAGTGGTTGCATAAACACTCGAGTCCAGGCTTTGGTTACTATTTGATCAAGTATCTATTGCAAAATAATACAGTAAGTACTAAATTGTAAGATGATGATTATATTTCAGAAGAAAAAATTATATTTTTACTAATAGTAAAGCACCTAATACCTGTACTGTAGTTTTTCTATACTGTATTTATGGTAAACTATCTGAAGTGCTTACAGTATAAAGTAATTGTATAACAATCAGACTATAATTATCATTATTAACCCAATTACCACTTCTTGGAACAGGAAGAAATAGACGAGAACATAGAAAGGTTAAAAATACTCAAATGGCACTTTTATACATTCCACACATCTTCCACACTATACAAAAGCACACGGAGTAAGCAAAATCACATTTCATCAACACACACAGAGACACCCCCACACCCACATCCACATCCACACACACACACCCACACCTTTCTTCAGAAGACAGAAGAAAAAGAGGTGATATGATCACTACATACAAAATAGTAACAGGAATTGATAAAATCGACAGGAAAGATTTCCTGAGACCTGGAACTTCAAGAACAAGTGGTCATAGATATAAACTGGCTAAACACAGATGCCGAAGAAATATAAGAAAAATTCACTTTCGCAAACAGAGTGGTAGACGGTTGGAACAAGTTGGGGGAGAAGGTGGTGGAGGCCAAGACCGTCAGTAGTTTCAAAGCGTTATATGACAAAGAGTGCTGGGAAGACGGGACACCACGAGCGTAGCTCTCATCCTGTAACTACACTTGGGTAATTACACTTAGGTAATTACCTACACCCACATACACACACCCACCATATATAAATATGGTGGGAAGCATAATTACACTGTAGGTGTATGCTTCCCACAAGTTATCAATGAAAACTACAGCTGGATTAAATTCTCACCATTTAAGAGAGGAAGCCTGTATTTAGGCTTATTGCAGTTCTCCTTAGGGCAACTACTGACCTTCCCTAGAATGCATCCCACAACAGTTTTCTAACTCCGAGGTACCTATTTAATGCTAGGTGAACAGAAGCATTAGGTGATAAGAAACGTGCCTCCCCAGTCTTGAGACGAGAATTTAGACCACTTTGTCTAATGTCAAACACTTCCCGTGAACTGCTCACACACTTAATTTCCACTTCCTCACACACTCATTAATATCTGCCCATCTAATTGTGGCATTTCTCTTCTACTCCTCCAATCAAATTCATTCACCTAACCACTATTATTATTTCATTTCTTTTCCTAGTATGACAAAAGTACCTCGATACACAGTCTTTGTTTACATTTGTTATGACTTTTGCAATCCACGTTTCTCTATATCTTCATTCCTCTATCCTTCAAACACCACAAATGCATCTTGGGTTTCTCCATTTCTATTGTACTAATACCCCAACATTAGGCAACACCAGTTGCCTAACTCCCAGGTACATATTTACTACTAGGTGAAGAGAGGCATTATGTGAAAGAAAACAAGCCCAACCGTTTACACCCTGTCCGGGAACTGAACCAGGATCCGGAACTGTGTGGTTGAGAACACAGCCCCCTGTACATATTAGCACACACAAGTGGTAACAAGCCATGGTTGTTGACAAGGGGGGAGGAGTATTGGCTGCATTATTTACAAACACTTTTGGGGCACAAAGAGGATGTTTGAAATCAAAGCAAATTGAACATTAAGAAAACAATAATACCCTGTTCTTTCCCCCTATAAGTTTCTTAAGAAGTATTGCAGATAAATAAAAGCATGCAGAGTGCAGTAAATAAAATGCAGCGGAGAGAATATGGAGCGGGGAGAAAATGCAGCGGAGAGAATATGCAGCGGAGATAAAATGCAGTGGAGATAAAATGCAGTGGAGAGAATACGGAGCGGAGATAAAATACAGTGGAGGGAATATGCAGCGGGGAGAAAATGCAGCAGGGAGAAAATGCAGCGGGGAGAAAATGCAGCAGAAACAAAACACAGCAGAAACAAAATACAGTAGAAAGAAAATACAATAGAGAAAATATGTACAGTAGAAATAAAAATACAGTAAATAGAAAGAAAATACTGAAACTGTAATGAGTGGGTCAGTGCCCCTTCAAAGATGGAGGCACTTCAAATGATAATACTGTATACAAAAATAGAATGGCATACTCAAGCTTTTGACCACATAATGTGACCAATGATGAGTCTGCAGTGCATGTTTGGTCATGCCATGCACGCCCCCAAACACAATAATAAAAGGTTGACTGGTGATCTGATTGTGCTTTTAATATGTTTGTTTTAATGTCTTTTTTCTGGACTGTGAACAAATTAAATACACAAGAGTTCTACTAAAGCATAGAACAGTACAGTATATAATAATAATAATAATAATAATAATAATAATAATAATTCACTGTGTTGTGGGGACAGGAAGCCAAAGTGGATTCATACACGTTTGGCTTTTATCGAGGCCCGCCCTCTCTCCCCACTCCCCAAGGTTGAATTACTGACCCCGCCCAGGATGCAACCCCACAACAAGCTCACTAACCCTGAGTACCTACTCACTACTAGGTGAATAGGAACATTAGGTGAAAGGAAATGTGCCCAACCATTTCTGTCCCACCCAGGATTCGAACCTGGAACTCTCGAATGTGCATCGAAAATGAACCCTACTGTACTACCGGGACTCTAAGGAGATAAGGGTGCCACGAGTACAGTCAGATTCATTCTCGGCTCAGAATTGAGAATTCTGGGTTCGAATCCCAGGCAGGACAGAAATGGTTGGGCGTTTCCTTTCACCTAATACCCCTGTCCACCTAGCAGTAAATAGATACCTAGGAATTAGTCAGCTTGTTGTGGGGATACATCCTGGGGAGGGTCAGTAAATCAACCCTGGGGGGGGGGGGATGGACCTCAATATAAGCCTAACATGTAATGTATGTATATACTGGCTGCCTGTCCCCCCCAACACAATGAATTAAAAACATTCCGAGCATCAGGACGAGTTATCACTTATATGATTGAATCTTATGAGATATGTGCACTTTTTACAACTTATGGACATGTTAGGTTAAACTATGCTAGGTTAGGCAAGGGTATACTTAGTCTGATAAGTGCCATGTTAGACTCAGGTTAAGACATGCTAGATTTGGCTTGTATGGTTATTTAAAGTTATGAACATATTGGAAAAGCGAGAGTTCAACCCAAAACTAAAATGGTGGCAGCCAAGGATTCACTAGTCAAGCAGTCAAGAGTATAGACGTATCATGGATATTTGTTTGTTTTTGAACCAAATGTAGTATGAGGTTACAGTACTGTACACTACAAAGACTGTATTCAGATGGAACAGTGCTCCGTGGGCATCAAAACAGCACCGAGTTACCCAATAGATAAATGAGTAAGAATCCCATGCTTAGGTGTAGAGAGAAGTATTAATGAAAGAAAAAATAATATAATATGTATATATATATATATATATATATATATATATATATATATATATATATATATATATATATATATATATATATATATATATATATATATTAGTATATTTTGGTAGCAGTCTTTCCTGTAGACATATGTTATTAAATATGACCGAAAAAGTAAGATTAATAATTCTAACACGAATTTTCTCAATTTTCCTTATGTTTGTTTTTACTGATGACGGTAAATGAAAAATCAATTCTCCAAAATTCATTCTTTATTTCTTAGTCTGACGCGACACTTGAACGCGTTTCGTAATAACTAATTACATTTTCAAAGACTTTAGTTTTCTCACACAACTATAACCTTAAAGCACTAAACAGTTCTTTACTATGCTATGATTTAAACAGCTTTCATCTTTCATTTTATACCCGCGTTTTGGGTGAGGTGATATGTTACAACAGTTTTTAATGAGGTGAACAAAACTTTCAACAAAGGACAGAACACGAAAACAATGGATATTAACTGGATATTAACTGGGTAAATTGAAGGTATGAATGGAAGTAACTGCGGAAGGGCCTATTGGCCCATATTTCTTGATGCTTCTATATTGGAGCGGGGTCTTGAAGTGGGTAGAATATATTTGTGCATTAATTGACTGTTGATTGCTGGTGTTGACTTCTTGATGTGTAGTGCCTCGCAGATGTCAAGCCGCCTGCTATCGCTGTACCTATCGATGATTTCTGTGTTATTTGTTAAGATTTCTCTGGTGATGGTTTGGTTGTGGGAAGAGAGTATATGTTCCTTAATGGAGCCCTGTTGCTTATGCATCGTTAAACGCCTGGAAAGAGATGTTGTTGTCTTGCCTATATACTGAGTTTTTTGGGGCTTACAGTCCCCAAGTGGACATTTAAAGGCATAGACGACGTTTGTCTCTTTTAGGGCGTTCTGCTCCGTGTCTGGAGAGTTTTTCATTAGTAGGCTGGCTGTTTTTTTGGTTTTATAGTAAATCGTTAGTGGTATCTTCTGATTTTTGTCTGTAGGGATAACATTTCTATTAACAATATCTTTCAGGACCCTTTCCTCCGTTTTATGAGCGGTGGAGAAGAAGTTCCTGTAAAATAGTCTAATAGGGGGTATAGGTGTTGTATTAGTTGTTCTTCAGAGGTTGCATGGCGTTCTACTTTCCTTCTTATGATGTCTTCAATGAAACCATTGGAGAAGCCGTTGTTGACTAGGACCTGCCTTACCCTACAGAGTTCTTCGTCGACTTGCTTCCATTCTGAGCTGTGGCTGAGAGCACGGTCGACATAAGCGTTAACAACACTCCTCTTGTACCTATCTGGGCAGTCACTGTTGGCATTTAGGCACATTCCTATGTTTGTTTCCTTAGTGTAGACTGCAGTGTGGAAACCTCCGCTCCTTTCCATGACTGTTACATCTAGAAAGGGCAGCTTCCCATCCTTCTCCATCTCGTAAGTGAAACGTAACACAGAATTCTGCTCAAACGCTTCTTTCAGCTCCTGCAGATGTCTGACATCAGGTACCTGTGTAAAAATGTCGTCAACATACCTGCAGTATATGGCCGGTTTCAAGTTTAAGTCGACTAAGACTTTTTCCTCGATAGTACCCATGTAGAAGTTTGCAAACAGGACGCCTAGGGGAGAACCCATGGCGACCCCATCTACTTGCTTATACATGTGCCCATCCGGGCTCAAGAAGGGTGCCTCCTTAGTACAAGCTTGGAGTAGTTTCCTCAGGATATTTTCTGGCATGTCAAGGGGAGTACAGGCCGGGTCTCGATACACTCGGTCCACTATCATCCCGATTGTTTCATCCACAGGTACGTTGGTGAACAGTGATTCTACGTCCAACGAGGCTCTTATCCCTGTAGCCCGTGTTCCCCGCAGTAAGTCAACAAATTCCTTCGGGGATTTCAGGCTGAAGTTGCACGGGACATAAGGAGTCAGTAAGCCGTTGAGTCGTTTCGCCAGTCTGTACGTGGGTGTGGGTATCTGGCTGATAATTGGCCGAAGTGGGTTTCCAGGCTTATG
>WNGS01162647.1:7149405-7169043 GCA_020271785.1 Procambarus virginalis
AGAAACGCATAAGGCGAACGATATCAAAAGTATCCGAGTCGCCAAGAATTTTATCGAGGGACAAGCGACCGCGGGGGACGGTCGGAAAACAAGACACGCACTCGTCCTGGAAATCAGGACATTCAACAAGGATATGTACGACTGTAAGAGGGACAATGCAATTTGGACAATAAGGAGCAGGGCGGCGCTGCATTAAGTGACCGTGAGTTAAACAGGTACGGCCATTACATAACCTAGCCACAGCCGTTTCCCACCACCGATTACGGTGGCAGGAGGAAGGCAACTGGGATACACGACTCTTAAGAGTACCCAGTTTGTTACAATAACAGAAGACCAATAACTCTGCCAGCGGGCAAGGATGGAGGCATGAATAACTGGGTAAAGGTCGGAATAAGGACTACTTTTATGGGAGATGGGACAAGCGCGGATAGCTTCCTTAGCGGCAGCAGCTGCACGCTCATTTAAAGACACCAACATGGCTGGGAACCCAGCAAAATGCAACTGACTTAAATGTACTGGAGATAAGAAATAGCCAATGTTGAATCTAGATAACTACCAGGTGAACCGGACTAAAGGACCCTAACGCCATGAGGGCACTACGAGAGTCAACTACCACCACAAAGGAGGATTGACAACGAGAAAGCAGGAGATGAAGAGCATAGAGAATAGCATAAAGTTCTGCTGTGAAGATGCTAGCCTCCAGAGGAAGGCGACACATATAAGTGCAGTCAGGAAAAACAACAGAGTAGCCCACACCGTCAGCAGACTTAGACCCATCGGTGAAGACGGAAACGGAGTGGGAGTGTGAAGAAAGTGCTCAAGAAAGAGGCGTTTCAGAACTGTAGGAGGGGGTAAAAGCTTTAGTGATGCGGATCAGAGAAGTACAAAATTTGGGAAGGGGGACCCTCCACGGGGGCAAGGACGGAACAATCCGAGGAGAAATATTGGCAATACGAACCGAAAGAGAATCTTGTAAGCGAGACAACGGACAGAAAGAGGAAGGTGGTGAAGAGGAACAGGAACTACAGGAGAGGTAATAGTCAAAGTATGACAGAGGCGAGAGTGAGGATGCTGTAAGGACCATGCAAGAGAGTGAAGACAGTAGTGATCACAGCGGTCCTGGAGAGATAGGAAGCCAGTGTCAGCGTACAAGCTGAGGGTAGGAGTTAAACAAAAGGCACCGAAGCTGAGGCGCAACACAGTATGGTGCAAAGAATCAAGACGATGAAGAGTCGAAGGAAAAGCAGAAGAGTATGAAGGGCAACCATAATCGAGTTTAGACAGGACGAGAGAGGAGTGCACCTATCTACTCCCAAAGTAGTATGGGACAACAAAACCTTAAGTAGGTTAAGGGCCTTATAACATTCAACACAGAGGTAAGAGATATGGGGCGACCAACACAAGCAAGTGTTAAAGAATAACCCCAAAAGCTTCGCAAAATCTTGTACTCAAGGGGATGACCATAAAGTGACAAGAGAGGGAGGAAGAAAGATCCGATTCCGGGTAAAAGTCATGGCACAAGTTTTAGTAATAGAGAACTTGAAGCCATGACTGGTGGCCCAAGATGACACGGCAGCAATCGCAAGTTGAAACCGCCGTTCAAGGAGAGGCGAATCATCACCTCAACAGCAAAGATTAAGATCGTCAACATAAAGAGCGGAGAAGATGCCACGAGGAAGAGAGGAAAGAAGACCATTGAGGGCAACCAGGAAAAAAGAGTAGTGCTCAGAAGACTACTTTGTGGTACACCTTCACAAAATCGGGGTTAGGGGGCATGGGTAAACTTAGTAGGATGGAGGGAAGGGAGCGGGAGGACAAACCAAAGGCGAACTGACGGGGTCCTGAGGAGGAGGAGGTGACAACTGAGAGGGGCAGTCAAGGACAGCTGGAGGAGGGAGAGCAGAAATTAGGGAGTGCACCTCAGCAAGGATTCAACCGAGAGGGAATCCGAGGCGAAAGAAACCTCCATATTTGTGACAGGAGTCCCGGCCACTGAAAAGGGAGGGGACGTAATGATAGAGTCAGGAGGAGGGGGCGAGGAAGAAAGTGTTACTTTTTTTACTCGCTGGGGGAAGAAGAAGGAGAGGAGCCAGGCTTACGTTTCTAACTCAAAGAGACAGGTGTTCCAGTAACAACGTACCGGGTAACAGACTCAATGGTTTCAGCAAGAGAAGAGGAACGGGAGTGAACAACACGAAGATTGCTGGACATCAGCCTCGACAGACAGGGGGCGTGGAGGGTCAAGAGACTGGGGGGAGGGTTGGGTAGAAAGAGTGGGGGGAGATGGGAAAGAGGATATAGGAGACATGGTGGACTGGGCAGGAAGGGGGGAAAACTCCAGGTGGAGAACCAGGAGGGAGACCTTTCTGGACAGGACGCAAAGGAATAGGGGAGGAGGTGGAGGGCGTGTTCGCGTCTAAGGCCTGGAAACGGTTGTGAGACTGAGAAAGGTGGGAAGGACGAGGAGAGGTAGAACGCAACATGCAGGCGTAGGATACATCCACGAAAGGGGCGAGACGACTTACTTGGCGTCTTGCTTCAGGAAAAGTCAGACGATCACGGTGTTTCAAGTTGAGGATGGCTTCTTCGAGTTTGTAGTGTATATACAAGCATGAGAAGGTAGGGT
This sequence comes from Procambarus virginalis, assembly GCA_020271785.1. Taxonomy (NCBI): domain Eukaryota; kingdom Metazoa; phylum Arthropoda; class Malacostraca; order Decapoda; family Cambaridae; genus Procambarus; species Procambarus virginalis. The sequence goes on from WNGS01162647.1 coordinate 7,152,032, forward strand.
GGGCCTCACTGCAATTGAGGCAGCGAGCCTGGGTAGAAGTGCACTCAGACTTAGAATGATCATCGGCCCAACACATGGGGCATAGATACACAGTACTTGTGCACTTAAGAATATCGTGCCCAAACTTCCAACACTTATTGCAAAGTCTAGGAGAGGGCATGTACTCCTGAACGGAGCATCTGGCACCGGCAAGAATAATAGAGGGCGGAAGGGCCCCTACTATCAAAGGTGATTTTACAACTCGAAGGGGCTGATGGCGACAACCACGAGGGGGTCGAGTAAATGTGTCCACCTGGAGGACAGAATGGCCTTGGTCTTTGAAGATATGTTTTCTATCCTCATGGCAGTCTTTGAGGTCCCTAACACCAGTTGCAACATGGTGTGGGAGGAGAACAGTGCCAACACTGGCATTTAACCAAGCGTTTTTGGAGACCCGAACAGGGGTCTCCCCCAATGCAGGCTAAGCGGCTAAGCGAGTCTCCACAAAGTGGCTAAGCGGGTAGCTGCATCCTGAGAAGGAGCAGCAACGACATGCGTACTGTAATTGGTGGGGTTAAAAGTAACAGAGGCATCTACTGAATCAACAAGGTGTTTATGGAGGGACAAATGATCAGGAGGAGTAGAATCCAGATGGTGGAGATCAAAGTATTTAGCCCATGTAGTGGGACCAAACAAGGCATTGTAAGCATTAGTATGGGAAGGGATCGTGCGAGTACGGCCGTGGCAGGGACGATGTCAAGAACCCCCAGAGTGAGAGGGGGTAAAAGGCGCAATAGTCACAACGAGAGATGGAGCCGTGCCAGGGGACGAGGTGATCACCACCAGGGGCTGGGAACGAGACCCTACTGCAGGCAAGGTTGGGGCCCAATGCAGCGGGGGCTACAGGGCCTGGTCTTCCAACACAGTCCGACTCGGGGGCTTGGTCGCCCACCCCACGAGCCTGAGAAGGTACAAGGGAAACATAATCTGCCATAGAAACGAGGAAAGACTTTCATTCACAAATGTGCACCCACGCTACAATTAGAGGCAGGACACCCAACAAGAAACTATCACTGATCATGCCGGGGGGCCACAGGGCTGCGTCGTGAGTACAGTATACGCCCCATAAATGCCACCTTAAGAACCATCAGTCCGTCGAGATTGGGTTCAGTGACGAGAGAAGGATTGGCAATAAAAGGGTCCCCTCGTTCAAGACGTTGGGTACTACAGTTCTACAGGTGCAAGAGTATGCCTCCCCAAGCACCCGGGTGTCAAAATAGTAGTAGTCCAAAAGAATAACCAAAGCAAGCAAAAGGTCGGCAGGAAACGACAAGCAGATAAGAGAAGAGGGGGAGAAAAACGAAACATAAGGAAAAGGAAAAGCGATCCACAACAATTGGAGAGGACAGCAGCAGGAGCATAAGGCTACAGAAGGACAGAGGACTGTCCCATGGAGCATCACACTCCAGCAGCCGACCACCAAACCCCCTCACGGTGCGCAACCCATCCTCGCAAATTCGTATAGTCAATATTGACTTATTAAATACATGCATAGGTGACATACTAAACATAATAGATACCCTTAAAAAGCTTCATAGAAAACACCGACCTTACCTAACCTTGTTAGTATGTTAAGATACGCATCCTATTGCTTCGTAATTGCAATTATTACTTAACCTGTACCTATAATAGGTTAAGTAACAATTGTAATTACGAAGCTATAAGATGCGTATCTTAACACTTTCGCGCTAATGGGACGAGCGTTATCGTCCAATCTTTTAATTCCTGGATACGAAGCGGACGCACCCTCTAGTCCAACGATAAAATATTTGTATAAATTCCATTTTCTATCCGATTGTGTTGGGGATAGTTTAGAAATGTTCACCATGAAATTTACGTTTTTTCTAATAACCGAAGAGCTTATTAAAGAAAACGGCATGGCAGTGATTCATCTTGGTATAACAATTGTATGGCGCCGATATGCCGCCGCGGGTAACACTTCAGCCACTTCCAACCGTCTTGTGGGTTGGTTGCGACATTGATTCTATATTTATATGCATATGTCCGTATAGAGAATTTTATTGCGGTTCCAATGATACCATAATCAATGATGTAGGATAAATGTGGTCATCGCAATCATTAAGAGAGTGGAAACATTTGTTGCTGTTTGGCGCTCTCGCCAAACAGTTTGGCGAGAGCTTCTGTTTCTGTTTAAACTGTTTCAAACAGTTTCTGTTTGGCAGTATTTATATGTATGTTCTTATAGAGAATTCTATTGCGAACACAGTGATACCAAATTTAAATACGTAGGTCTACAAATAGTGTCAGGACTGTAAAAAGAGTATACACTTTTCGCCCGTACCGCTAAAGCGCGCGAGACGCCGAAGGCACTTAGGGTAAGTTTTTTTACGCTGCGCCGAAGGCGCTAAAGTGTTAAGAAGTATTGCAGATAAATATAAGCATGCAGAGTGCAGTAAATAAAATGCAGCGGAGAGAATATGGAGCGGGGAGAAAATGCAGCGGAGAGAATATGCAGCGGAGATAAAATGCAGCGGAGATAAAATGCAGTGGAGAGAATGCGGAGCGGAGATAAAATACAGTGGAGAGAATATGCAGCGAAGATAAAATGCAGTGGAGAGAATGCGGAGCGGAGATAAAATATAGCGGAGAGAATATGCAGCGGAGATAAAATGCAGTGGAGAGAAAATGCAGCGGGGAGAAAATGCAGCAGGGAGAAAATGCAGCGGGGAGAAAATGCAGCAGAGAGAAAATGCAGCGGGGAGAAAATGCAGCGGGAGAAAATGCAACGGGGAGAAAATGCAGCAGAAACAAAACACAGCAGAAACAAAATACAGTAGAAAGAAAATACAATAGAGAAAATATGTACAGTAGAAATAAAAATACAGTAAACAGAAAGAAAATACTGAAACTGTAATGAGTGGGTCAGTGCCCCTTCAAAGATGGAGGCACTTCAAATGATAATACTGTATACAAAAATAGAATGGCATACAAGCTTTTGACCACATAATGTGACCAATGATGAGTCTGCAGTGCATGTTTGGTCATGCCATGCACGCCCCCAAACACAATAATAAAAGGTTGACTGGTGATCTGATTGTGCTTTTAATATGTTTGTTTTAATTTGTCTTCTTTTCTGGACTGTGAACAAATTAAATACACAAGAGTTCTACTAAAGCATAGAACAGTACAGTATATAATAATAAAAATAATAATAATAATAATAATAATAATAATAATAATAATAATAATAATAATAATTCACTGTGTTGGGGGACAGGAAGCCAAAGTGGATTCATACACGTTTGGCTTTTATCGAGGCCCGCCCTCTCTCCCCACTCCCCAAGGTTGAATTACTGACCCCGCCCAGGATGCAACCCCACAACAAGCTCACTAACCCTGAGTACCTACTCACTACTAGGTGAATAGGCACATTAGGTGAAAGGAAATGTGACCAACCATTTCTGTCCCAACAGGGATTCAAAACCCGGAACTCTCGAATGTGCGTCGAAAATGAACCCTACTGTACTACCAGGACTCTAAGGAGATAAGGGTGCCACGAGTACAGTCAGATTCGTTCTCGACTCAGAATTGAGAATTCTGGGTTCGAATCCCAGGCAGGACAGAAATGGTTGGGCGTTTCCTTTCACCTAATACCCCTGTCCACCTAGCAGTAAATAGATACCTAGGAATTAGTCAGCTTGTTGTGGGGATACATCCTGGGGAGGGTCAGTAAATCAACCCTGGGGGGGGGGGGATGGACCTCAATATAAGCCTAACATGTAATGTATGTATATACTGGCTGCCTGTCCCCCCAACACAATGAATTAAAAACATTCCGAGCATCAGGACGAGTTATCACTTATATGATTGAATCTTATGAGATATGTGCACTTTTTACAACTTATGGACATGTTAGGTTAAACTATGCTAGGTTAGGCAAGGGTATACTTAGTCTGATAAGTGCCATGTTAGACTCAGGTTAAGACATGCTAGATTTGGCTTGTATGGTTATTTAAAGCTATGAACATATTGGAAAAGCTGGAGTTCAACCCAGCCAAATGGTGGCAGCCAAGGATTCACTAGTCAAGCAGTCAAGAGTATAGATGTATCATGGATAATTTGTTTGTTTTTGAACCAAATGTAGTAAGAGGTTACAGTACTGTAACTACAAAGACTGTATTCAGATGGAACAGTGCTCCATGGGCATCAAAACAGCACTGAGTTACCCAATAGATAAACGAGTAAGAATCCCCAAACTTAGGTTACTGTAGAGACAGTATTAATGAAAGTCAAAAAAAATATATATACATATCTTCTGCCTCTCTGTATGAAGATATAAAAACGTAAAAAAAGAATACAATACCGTATATTACTAAGAACATATCAAAATGACTATTTAGAAAATTAATTAGTCGATTTCCATACACACTTAATAAATAAAGTCAGGGAACTAGAATGATTAAAAATCATCGAATGTCATAGATGTAACAAAAGAATTTTTTTTCGACAAATGTGAAAGAAATAGATCATATTTAAATCCTTTTTATTAAGACTGATTAAGATTATTATTCTTAAGAACCTGCCTGAAATGGCATGCATGCTAGTAGCTTCACAAGAATGTAAGAACTCTTGCACAGTATATATAAATAAAAAATTACAAACTATGAAAAGAGAAATATGCATTAAAATGCCTAGTACCATGTAATATAATGTTATACATAATAATAAGGTTATGCATAGAACATAACCTTATTAAGAAAAACAGATTCTTCTTTATTGACAGAAATTTGTGCCAAAGCTTGTAAAGTGAATGTGTGCAACATTTTTGTAAATTTGATGACCTAATATCTGATTGAGGAGATCTGGTCAAGGACCGGGCCGCAAGGACGCTAATCCCCAAAATCATCGCAAGGTACAGTAACCTGTAATTTAGTGATCAGCGCAGTTTTGCTTCTCAAACATGGCCCCCGTGATTTAGTAATCATTGCTCTTTGTTTGTGTTACATCTGACTTTCTAATGGAAACACCAATGATATGTGTAGCAAGAAAAAAACATATAGTCTTCTCTTCAATATAGACATAGAGAAGACACCCCAATCATGTTTATAGATGAAATATGTAGGTGGACAGAGATATGGAGCGCAGTAGGCTATCCTCCAAGGAGTGCCGGACCAACCGGGCTGTGGTGGGTATGTGGGCCTGCGGGCCGCTCCAAGCAACAGCCTGGTGGACCAAACTCTCACAGGTCAAGCCTGGCCTCGGGCTGGGCTTGTGGAGTAGAAGAACTCCCAGAACCCCATCAAGCAGGTATATGTGGGCCTGTGGGCCGCTCCAAGCAACAACCTGGTGGACCAAACTCTCACAAGTCAAGCCTGGCCTCGGGCCGGGCTTGGGGAGTAGAAGAACTCCCAGAACCCCATCAAGCAGGTATGGCCTACAAGATAGTGTACTCAGATCCGTCGCCGAAGCATCAGCCTTCAAGCCAGCTCATCCGCTGACCCATTTAAACCGTGAGAATAGCTTGAGGTCATTTCGTCCCCAAATACCTCTTTAATCACTGGCTTTACCCGAGGACATCCATCCCTTGCGGCCCATCAATCACGAGGGAAACTTTGCACTTCACAGTTTACGCTGTTTACTTAAACATGTTTTCCCCACCTGATGCCTCTGTTCACTTTGCAGTGAAAAAAAAAAAGATGCCTGGGAGGTAGACAACTGTTGTGGGTAGCATACTGTAGAAAGCCAGTCTTTGGCCTTAAGAGGAACCTTATACTCAATGCACCTGTTCACCTAGCAGTAAATAGGTACCCGGGAGTTAGGCAGTTACTGACCTTCCCTGCAAAAGGTCAAATCACTGGCCTAAGGTGACTTCTAAACCCAAAATGTTTCTTTGTCAATCAACCTTTTTTTCCCATATAGTTTTCTTATACCATTATCAACTGTGAGAAAATAAACGCTATTAAATGGCCGTGGTTATTAGGCTCGGTAAAAGGACCTTAATCTGTCCCTGTCCAATTAACTGCCTGTCTTAATATGCAAATGACCCCTCAATGACTGATGAACAATAGATCTATGGGTGATGCTGCACGAGGAGTACCCCGTATGCAAGGTAAACTACAACATAAACTGGGTTTTAACTGTATACCAGCCAATCAAAACCAGAAAAAAGTTACCCAAACAAGTGTACCTGGCGGCGGGGGCGAAGTCCTCCTCCTCGTCATCAGGGGCATCAGTGAACAACATGGCGAGGTGCTGGTGACTGGGTGGAGGCGAGGCAGGTGGAGGAGAGGCAGGTGGAGGCGAGGCAGGTGGAGGCGAGGCAGGTGGGAAGAGAGGCAGCAGGAGGAGAGGCAGCGGTGGACACGTCCTCCCCCGCGACACCCACTACAGCTGTCCGTCACATGACCCCTCCTCCGCCCTCTTTACAACACCGTCTCTTATTATTTACCTGCATTTACCCGTGGCCTTACACTCTAGTGGCCTCGATGAGGGCAGGAAGCCGGCGGCTTGCTAAATGCCCCCCATTCATCCCTATGCGTTGATTATTTTTTCCAGCCGGACATTAAAATTCAACAGTTTTGGCATTGACGGCTTCGGCGGGTAGGCGGTTCCACCCAGCGGTTCCATGGGTGGAACCGCCTACCCGCCGAAGTAGGTAGGTGGTTTCACCAACCCTGTGGGTGAAAAACCATCAATATAATACCGGTGTCCAGGACTGGCGGCTGTTATAGGCTTGTTAAGGTCCCTTCCCTACCCTTATCAGGGACGAGGCTCTTTACATGTGGTCACCCGTCCAGTGTATGACCTAACCCATGCCTGCTTAACCTGACAGACCTATTAACGTACGCGAACATCATCCTGTGAGCCACGGCAGAATAATATTTATTATTTATGGTATAAGTAATAACTTTGTCATCATTGTTAAAATAGTTTACAGTGTATGTGAAGAGGAGTAGGCTATTTAGTATTGTTTACCTCATCAAGTCTAAATACTAAATATTATCAGCCTAAATGAATTATTTTGTTATACCAGAAATGCTCTGTGTATTAGTAGTTGTGTTAAGCATACTTTATAGCAATTATTAAACCACTGTATATTATATTTTTAAAAATTTAATATTATTATTATTATTATTATTATTATTATTATTATTATTATTATTATTATTATTATTATTGCACAATAAAATAACATTAACATGACGTATCAGTGAGAAAATCAGTAGGAGCCATGAAGAGGTTTCGAACCCGCACACTGGGTACTGCGGGTTCGGGATTTCGTAGTCTTAGGGATCCGGGGATCGATCCCCGGCGGAGGAGGAAATAAATGTGCAAAGTTTCTTTCACCTTAATTCTCCTGTTCACCTAGCATTAAACAGGTACCTGGAAGTTAGACAACTGCTTCGCACTGCTTCCTGGGGGTGTGTAACAAAAAGGAGCCCTGGTCGAGGACCGGGCCGCGGGGCCACTAAGCCCCGAAACCATCTCAAGATAAGATGCACCCGCCAAACGTTTATGAATGACACACAGAAATCGGACGCAGGTTCGAATCCTCGTCACGGCCCTTGTGGATTTGTTTATGAATGAAAAACTTAGCTGTCTGTAGTTAGTGTCCTCCATCATCTGGGGGGTAGTTGGGGGCCGCTGTCATACATCTTAGAATGGAGAGTGCAAGCGAGCACGGGTCGACGCCTTTCAGGGGGGTAGAAATAGCCTAAGCTACTCTATCCCTTTGAGATGTATTTCTTGCTTATCTCAATAAACATACTTGAACTTGAACTTGACGCCTTCAGTCATGCTGGACAAGCTTTATGTCAACAAATAACTACAATATAAACTGAGAGAGTGATTACAAGGTTAGATATATGTCTTAGGTACTAACATAAGGGAAGTGAAATTGAAATTGAAATTGAAATAAGTTTATTGATGTAAAATACACACAAATGGATGAGGTAGCTCAAGCTATTCTCACCTGTCAGTACATCGTGTTAATACATACATAGACCACANTACCCACTTCAAGACTCCGCTCCAATATAGAAACATCAAGAAAACGGGCCAATAGCCTTCTGCAGTTACAGATCTATTCTTCCCTTTAGCTTATACCCATTGTTTCGTGTTCTGTGTTTGTTCTCACCTCACCCCAAACCATTGTAACATGTCACCTCACCCAAATGCAGGTATAAAAAAGAAAAGCTGTTTAAACTCTGTTCAGTTATAGTTGTTCTGTGTGTGTGTAACTAAAGTCTTTGAAAATGTAATAAGTTTTACGAAACGCGCTCAAGTGTCGCGTCAGACTAAGAAATAAAGAATGAATTTTGGAGAATTGATTTTTCATTTACCGTCATCAGTAAAAACAAACATAAGGAAAATTGAGAAAATTCGTGTTAGAATTATTAATCTTACTTTTTCGGTCATATTTAATAACATATGTCTACAGGAAAGACTGCTACCAAAATATACTAATATTATATATATATATATATATATATATATATATATATAAAGAAAGCCACCTGATGAAACTAAATGTAGTTAAAACAGTAGAATCAGACCACATATCACCTCTGTTATTGAAGAGCTTCTGTTACCCACTGACAAGACCTTTATACGACAAGATTGGAGGACACTTACAGATTGGTGATATAACAATCACATCAATACCCAAGTGTTCTCTTAGTTTTTATATTAAACTAATGATAAACATTAAAATTTTACAATCTACTCTTTAATAAAAATTTAAGTTTTTAAAAAGTGAAGTATGAAAATTATACTACTGTACTGTAATTGTAATATAAAAACATTATTCAAAATAACACAGTAAGGTATAACTGCATCGGCTAATGGAGTAGAGTACTGTACTTACTGTTCAGTAGTGGTCCCAGTTACTTATAGAAGCCTTTGGAGGAAGTGAAAATAATCTGCCGTTGATGGTTCTTCCGCTCGTCACACTACGATTCTCTTGACAATAGCTTTGAATTTGGGAAGAGGCAGGATAAGTGTTAAGTTTCCCATTGTCAGAAACTTGGCTTGTTTATTGAGCTTATTGGTCCCCCTATACCAACTACTTACCTTTTTCCGAGAGTAAACACAACTGCCACTCCCAGATACTACTGCTAGGTGAACAGAGGCATCGCGTGTAGGAAGACGAGTCTTGACGTCTCGTCCTGCCCAAGACCATTCTATTGCAACCCGACAATAATGTTAATTAATTTACAGAGTGACTTTGTTCTATTCTTTTATTAAACATACTTTAAAAATATGGATTGCAGTCAATTGGGATAATGTATGAAGCCATTACCTCTCATTATGCAATTTAACAAACATTGCAACATTGTTATCAACGTTATTTGTGCCCTAGCTGGACAACACGTCTACCGTGTACACAACAGTACAAGGTATTTTGGCCACGTGTAATTTCAAGCCATTAAAGGTTAAAAAGTGCACCCAACTAATGTTAAGCTAATGCTGTTTAATTAAAAAGTGTGAAACTCATCTTTAAGGATTCTGGTACAAAATTTAATACGTATTGGTAAAATGGAAACATATCGACACATATGCTAAATTAAATAGACCAGGAGAGAACCCTGAAATACTGTATTACTATAAATCAACACACAGCTACTGCATTAATAAAATACTAAAATTTTGTATGATAATCATATAATCTATCTAATATGATATTGTAGTCTTATATCTGACTTTGTATCAGAGAAGTAATAACATGCATTTGCAGTACTATGAAGTCAAAACTGGAAGTAAATCACATTTGTTTGTAAACTTGTAATACTGTTTCTAGGCCTATCAATACAATGTGCAAACAAACACAAACATCAATAAGAAGTTCACGCACAATCATCATTAACTGGTACAGTCACAGCATGTCCTCAAGATAAACATACAGTATTCAAAGATCAAAGCACTAATTAATGCAGATATTTAAACAATTCCACTAATTGTGGAATTCACTAATCCTATTGCCAATACATCATTTGCCAAAAAAAATAACTGAACGAGACTCAAAATATCATTTCTTTTAGAAATCATAGAAAAACAGGAAAATTGAGCAGACTTAATATTCTATAACACTGAGGAATCTATCATACAAATCTAATACAAAAAATACAATTCCTGCAATTATAAATTCACCAAAACTGCTTCTATGAGCTCTAGTGAAAAAATATATAAACCGCTGTAATTGAATAAATTTCACGAACCACTGTTGAGAACCTACCAGTCAACCACTAACAGCTCTACTACAAATATAATACACTTCACTTCACAAAAATATGTACTGCATACATTATCACAAGGATAAGTCTGTACTTTTATATTAACAAATCACATACATGTACACTGCCTTTCAGTTTCACACGAAAATTAAAAGGCTACAGTTAAACAAACATGGATCAGTATTCTTTAGTCTTCACAACCTACCTATCAAAGTACAGTACTGTACAGTAAATGAAAGCTGTCTAAATCCAGATCTCTAATAAACAATTCTTCTCTAACAACCTTAATGCACATAACAAATTGCTTATTTGATGTGGGTTTAATTCATATTGATTGTAAAGCAAAATCAATGTGAATTCATACCATGGGATTGTTTGAAATTGTGGAGAAGCAATGCAGGTGCTAGCAGGAACACCCACTACCATCTGCCGCTTGTTAAAATGTTGTACACAACTATATCTTTTATAATCACACACACTTTACTGAATAATATTTTCAATATGTGACCTGCTAAGTACATTGTACGGAAGTTAAAAATTATAACGTTATTAAAATATAAATTTCCTTCTTTGTAACACAAGTCCAAATATGATGTGTACCCTATATATCTCTCTCAACATTCTAGGTTTATCTTACGTTTGTTTAAATTTTACATCCTCTCTAAATATTTTACTGTGAATCCCATTTCATAAGGTGTAAGTGTTCTTTCAATCAGCTGTCCAAGATACATTTATTGTGGTCTCTGAAGCTAGAAACGTAGGAGAATCTTTGAGTCAATATCAATCCTAAAATCAGGAGAGCCAGTCGTCGTCATCTTCCTCGTCATCACCAAATAGAGGTGGTGTTGGAGGTCGTGGCCGCCAGTCCTGTAATAGTGTGGGCAGTCAGCAATAAGGTCGTTATTTTATAAACTATATTATGAATCTCATTTAATATTAAAGTTAAAAGTAATAATGTATTCATAAACTCTAATGCCACTATTTAAACTTGATATGATTCATTTTGCAACTAAATTACAAACTGCAGATGCATTGTCATATGCACAATGAATATTATACAACCAATTACATTTTGAATGTATTATTCACAATTTATGTTAATATCATACATAAACAGTTATATGCTAAAAACTGCTGTCTACAGTTGGACTCCCAGTAATCTACACTACACCCACTACAATACACTTCACAAAATTCTCTGAAGATATAAGTTCAATGTGCACAACAACCCAACACCACAAAGAAAGAAAGGCACCCATGACCAAAGAAAGTTCTTGTAAATAGTGTGCAGCAACCACTAACTTAAAACATTAATATGTACATAAAGTAAATGAAGTATTAAATTAAATACAGCAACCAAGAGATAAGATAACTAAATGCATCCGAGCTGAGTTACATGGGTCACAGGTGAAGTTAATGGAATACATCAATTAGACCATTATCATTACCCATTTACACTTTTGTGGGGTACATAGAATAATTGGGAATCTAATTTTAAACCAATTGGTGGGTCGTGTGCCAGGGAAAACTAGTAGGGTAAGGCTTACCATGAGCTATGGGAAGGGAAAGCTCTCAGCCAGCTAACAGGAGTCAGCAGTCGTCTGCTCCTGTACCCTCCTGTGTGTAAAACTAGTAGGGTTAGGCTTACCATGAGCTATGGGAAGGGAAAGCTCTCAGCCTGCTAACAGGAGTCAGCAGTCGTCTGCTCCTGTACCCTCCTGTGTGTAAAACTAGTAGGGTTAGGCTTACCATGAGCTATGGGAAGGGAAAGCTCTCAGCCTGCTAACAGGAGTCAGCAGTCGTCTGCTCCTGTACCCTCCTGTGTAAAACTAGTAGGGTAAGGCTTACCATGAGCTATGAGAAGGGAAAGCTCTCAGCCAGCTAACAGGAGTCAGCAGTCATCTGCTCCTGTACCCACCTGTGTGTAAAACTAGTAGGGTAAGGCTTACCATGAGCTATGGGAAGGGAAAGCTCTCAGCCAGCTAACAGGAGTCAACAGTTGTCTGCTCCTGTACCCTCCTGTGTGTAAAACTAGTAGGGTAAGGCTTACCATGAGCTATGGGAAGGGAAAGCTCTCAGCCAGCTAACAGGAGTCAACAGTTGTCTGCTCCTGTACCCTCCTGTGTGTAAAACTAGTAGGGTAAGGCTTACCATGAGCTATGGGAAGGGAAAGCTCTCAGCCTGCTAACAGGAGTCAACAGTTGTCTGCTCCTGTACCCTCCTGTGTAAAACTAGTTGGGTAAGGCTTACCATGAGCTATGGGAAGGGAAAGCTCTCAGCCAGCTAACAGGAGTCAACAGTTGTCTGCTCCTGTACCCACCTGTGTGTAAAACTAGTAGGGTAAGGCTTACCATGAGCTATGGGAAGGGAAAGCTCTCAGCCAGCTAACAGGAGTCAACAGTTGTCTGCTCCTGTACCCTCCTGTGTAAAACTAGTTGGGTAAGGCTTACCATGAGCTATGGGAAGGGAAACATGTTAGATGCCTGCTAACAGGAGTCAGAAGGCATCTACTCTTGTACCCACCTGCATAATAAAAAAGAAAAAGAAATGTGCCTGGAGAAGAAGCCGAATAATATTATAAAAGGTTATTGACAATAAAGAAAAAGTAGGGTGACACGTGAGGAAACAAACGAGACAAAAGGCACAGATGAGGAGAGTCCCAATAAGGTAAATTGGTCATCGGGGATATATATATATGAAACAAATGAAGGTAATGAACTATCAAGATAATGAACACATATAAGAAAGTTAAATCCTATGCTAACAAGTGAGACACGATGCAGGTGAGGCAGCCACAAGAAAAATTAACTTCTGATAATACTCTGAGATATATTGCGTTGGGATGACACGATCTGGATGAAGAGGCACAAAATGTATGAGAACAGTACAAATTAATATGAATTTGATGTTGATATTAAACACTATTACTGTATCTTCAACTTCCATCTTCCAACAGGAGCAAAACTAAAATGTCATTTTTATGCATTGCTCACTTACTTGAGAACTCGCTTATGTTTTTAAAAATTGATAGAATGTAGGTAGAAAAGATTTTCTATTGTCCATGATCATTTAAAAAAAATCTGGAAACCCACTTATATCATTCCCAAGCAATGATATAAGTGGGTAGAAGGAAAGTCTATCATATTTATATGTCATGAGGTCATCTTTGCTTACTTGTGTAACATTTCATACTGAAAATAACTAGTCCAGCTACAGCCATGACTTTCTACTTGGGAGAAAATGATTAAACTATCACTTTATTGCATGACATAGCCCCTTGTTACTACACAATACGGCATATAGACATGATACAACTATTTGCCAACACAATTTATAGCCAATCACCAACTTAATTACAAAATATGACTGCAAAATTGCACCAAGCTATCTATAAATATTCCAAGACAACCATTTGCATGAAGTAACCCCAAGTTCAACAGTGCATCAGATTTGATCCAGTCTTTAGCATCTACACTACCCAATCACCAGCAGGTATTTAATGGCCATTAATAAGTGACAGCAGTTACTGCAAGACAAAAGCATCAAACCCCGCTCTCCTATTCATGTTAAAATGTGGAATTCATTGCTACCAAAGGTAGCCAGCACATGAAGTGTTTGAGGAATATGCTCCATGCATCCATGTCATTGAACAAAATACTTATCGACTGCATGCATTTTTAGTGTTATTTGGTTCAATTAGGCAATACCAGTGCAAAACATTCAAAACCTCTGTGTAATTCAATTAATTAAAGCAACACTTTCCTAAGCCTGAACGCTGGCAGCACTTACCCTCTCTAAAGAGGAATCCCTTGAACTGTCGCACTTTTCAGAAACTTTCTTTACTTCTGTATTATCCATATCAATAACAGGAATTCTTAGTTCTTTACTTTTGTCTTCTATAGATTTCACAGATTCTTCATTTTCTTTATCTTGGAAGACTCCATCAACCCCATCTTCCTGCTGTTCTTTTCCTAATCTATTGGAAGGATTCAATGCTTGGCAATCATTAATATTACAACTATCACAATTATTGACTAACATTTGAGGAGAACAATCATCAAGACTGGGCTTTGTGGACTGAGGTAAGGAAAGGGTGTCGTCATTTTGGCTCGCTGAATCACTAAACGAGTTGTCTATAATGCTGTCTACACCAACTTTACATTTATGCCCTCTGCTCTCACCTGGATCCTTAGAAGACGGAGGCTTTTCTTCTTTATCGACATTTTCCTTTGTCTCCGCACATTTTGATTCTTCATTATCCATTTTTTGATTGATTACATATTTTTTATTACTCTTCACCTGATCTAAAGTTCCACTGGGCTTCACCGGATTATTCGGATTGGATTTCTCTTTGATAACTGAAGCTCTTTCTAGTTCAGTACCCATAAGGCCTTGTGCAGATGGTGAACATTCTGCAGTGGAATTTGTCCTGTTAAGATCGTCTATTAGTTGCAGAGTCGTGTCCTGTGGATAATTAAATTATCACCAAAGGAGCACAAATTTACAAAATATTCATTAATTATATTACAATATAACTCATTTAAATAATTAATGTCCATATTAACTCTATGTCATGATATATTTGTTAACAAAGGCAAAAGAGAAAATGTAATTTAATTATGGTAGTCATCAACTCAAATCATGAAAAACTAATAAAAATTTGTAAATATTGTACTGCTTCAGTATACAGTGCAAACCTATAGGGAAAAACTACCATCCTAATGTGGAATAAAGTTCTAGTCATTACTTCTAGTATATTTTCCAAATAAACATAATGAGCACAAAATACACCATACTGTACTGTAAATAGATAAACTACACACAAGGCAAAATAATTAATCTCCTAGACAACTAAATGCAAATTTAACCTGTTAACCGACGACTAGACAGAACGGACGAATTCACCAGCGCCTTTACGCAGGCTGCCAACCTTACCATACCACTGCTCAAGAAACATAACATTACTACTGGTTTTACAATAGTGAAAGAACATAACAAAAAAAAAGAAATAGAATGAAATGCCACATTGGCAGATTATATAAAAGAC
Source organism: Procambarus virginalis (assembly GCA_020271785.1). NCBI lineage: Eukaryota > Metazoa > Arthropoda > Malacostraca > Decapoda > Cambaridae > Procambarus > Procambarus virginalis. Next base: position 7,167,311 of record WNGS01162647.1, read on the forward strand.
AGCCAACAAAAGTACCGTATATGGACAACTGATAAACGTTCCAGATGTTAGAAGAAGGAAGCTCAAAAGAAAGAAAAATAGCCAGAATTGTGCCAAACTCTCAACAGACTCGTTACTGGGAGAGCTAGTGAGTAAACTTTGATGAGCAGTGCGTATAAAAACCCTTCAATCACAGTTCACATCAATTAGAAAACCTACAAGTTACTCTTTACCAATCAGTTGAGAATGGCACGATAAGCAACTGACTCAGCCAGGTCCACGATTACCCCCACAAAAATCAAAGTGCAATTCAAGTTAAGATGAAGATACATGTAAAGATATGTTTACCATCATCATAGTTAACACGGCTCAAACAACTTTGGAAAATATAATTAAGAGTATTTTAAAAGTTTGAATAAAACTATTACATATTTATATAATAAACACTGTAATATGAGTAGAGTAGAGTTCTGTACACAATAAAACTAAGAATTGAGTGGAACATTACCCTTATAACACTGAGCAAGGTGTACAGGACCTCAGAGCCTAGGTACATCTTCTCTGAGATAAACTGTGCCTTGAGTGTGCGATATACAGTATTCATCACTTTCTTCACCCTCTCTACAACTCTTCAGGACTGCTACTATTGTTGCTCGACTGGTTTCTTGCTGCCTTCTCCAAGCTCCGCGCTACCTCCTCCGCCAACGTCTTCTCGGCTACTAGTTTCTTTAACTGTATCTATAAAAATCTATTTTCAGCAACCTAAAATTTATTAATAAGTTTGAATCTTCAAATATTTTTACATTTTCGTACATTTCATTAGTAATATAAAATATAAGTACAGTATCTCCAGAGGAAGAACAGGGACTCGTGTAACAATTTTAATGTTGTGTTTGAGCAATTTAGCTCATGACATACAGTCAACCCTCAATCTGTGCAATTCCTCAACAAAGATTTGCAGCTACACATATTGGGATCTTGGAATCAAAATGTTATGTGGTTCTCTCATCACTTTTGCTCAGTTTCAGCTTTAATTTAAAGTGCATCACATGCTCAGTCTTGTGGTCATGTTGCAACAGTTTTACTGGGCTTCTTACACTTCTTGTTCATCTGCTCATTTTCTGAATCCCCACACCTTTGCTATCTGTTCCAAGGCACATCTTCCCAACTTCTCCGATGGATGATTGCCTTAAGTCAACTTCAAGCTTATCCCTGTGCTATGATTTATCAAAGACTCATTTCTTCTTTTTTTATGTCCTGTATCCTAATCAGCCCCTGAACTTCAAATGGATAGGGACATGCCAATAACATTCTGGTGGTCCAGAGATACAAGCCAAGAGTGACTCGAGACTACAGTACAACCTCGATTCAACATACCCCGATTCAACGAATCTCCGGCTAGGTTGCACATTTTTCAGGCCAGATTTACTCACCTGGTTCGACGAACAATGATTCACGAAGCAGGGGATGTGTGGATTTGCTTACGATGTCGAGAGAGAATTTCACAGACTGGTGAAAAACTTTCGCATTCTATCTAGGTTACAATTAATAATTCCTTCATATGACAAGTTAATCACACAAGTGGTCCACAAGTTTACACTGTTGGGACAGTTCACAGAGCGGTGGAAACTTTCCCATTCCATCACAGGTTAACCCATCCATCCATCCATCCCTCCCTCCCTCCATCTCCATCCTTCCATCCCTTCCTCCCTCCGTCTATCCATCCCTCCCTCCCACCATCCATCCATCCATCC
>WNGS01162647.1:7169068-7189360 GCA_020271785.1 Procambarus virginalis
ATCCATCCCTCCCTCCATCCCTGCACAGGTATGTCCAACAAAGTCATGGACTGAACACTCTAGCCTCACGACAAATCAAAACTGTGCTGTGAATCTGTGACGTCACAGGGCAGAAGGCACTATAGTGGTGGACCAAGTATCTGTCTGTACAAAATATATCTTGCCTGAATTTTACTTGAAATATTACCTACATGTTAGTATTCAAATTAAGGTTGCAGTACAGTAATTTTAGTGTAAAATAGTTTTCATAAACTGTATTGTAGTAGTCAACATACAGCAGAACTACTTGTCAATAGTGCTAACGGCATAATACAGTACAGTATGTATTTACTGTACAGCATTCACAACTCCATGAGAATTCAAGATGGACATAACTTTAACAATAAGGTAAATAACAAATGTAACTATTTTTTAGTAGAGTAGTAATATATACGTACAGTAAATAATATGATAATGCATTTTTATTGTTTACAAGAAAAAAAGACACACTAACACAAACGCCTCTTGAAGGTCACCTCTTGCAACGAATCCAACGCTGCAACGCACTGGGGTTGGTCCCATATAGTGCGTTGAATCGAGGTTGTACTGTACCTGGAAAACCACACACACACTACAGTATGTACTGTACACACTGACTCTCAACATGCTGAGGATCCTATGCCTCTTGGGGGAATCTCGCTTGGCCATGGAAAACAGACGAGATTAAAACCTAAGAGAAGATAATGAGTTATCTTTCTGCCCCCCTATCCAACATTTTCCTAAATATGAGTAAGTCCAAGTAGAGTAGAAGGCTGTACCACACTGAAAAGGACTCCTCTAGGAACCACTGCCAAGAAAGACCATGAGAGAGCACTCAAATCCCAGGCATCACTGGTACAGACTTCCTGAGAAACTGGCAGATGTTCGCCCATCATGATGTCATAAATGCTTACCACAAAAGGGTTGATGGGACTGACAGAGATAGCTATGCTGAAGGCTCCTGACCATGGGCTGCACTAACTGCACACTACCAATTTGCCCCATAGGATAAAAAAAAAAAAAAAAATCCACACAAGAGACAGCCATACCAGAAACTCTTATCTCAATCAGGAACCTGATTAACCCACTTTAGTGATCCTGACCAGCAGGAAGAGGTGTAAATACTGGAAGGATGAACGAGCTCCCCAACAAATCCAGTTCACACCCACTTTAGGGAGGAGGCACCAAAATGGCTGAAAAGTGAAATAGCAAAAGTATCCAAACAGATTCCAAGAAACACCCCAAAACCCTATGCCTAAAGGCACAATGTGCAGTGAAGGAGTGTGCCAATGCATCTTGAAGGATCAGTACACGAGAAAGCAGATAAAAGTCCGACCCCTTTGTCCAAACCAACCCTCCTACTGGCACGAAAATAACTTAACTATATCTGCAGATGAGAATATCAGCAACTAAAACATGCCGTGTCAAGTGATGGAACTTCCAAGCAGCCACAACCTGAGACAAGACTGACATTGCAGTCACCTTCCAAAACCACGCGAAAGACAGGAAATACCTCTTCGATAAGCACCTCCAAAGGATACCTGATCAACCAGGCTGTGACTCATACGTCAGGCTGCGAGCAGCCGCGTCCAACAGCCTGGTTGATCAGTCCAGCAACCAGGAGGCCTGGTCGATGACCGGGCCACGGGGACGCTAAGCCCCGGAAGCACCTCAAGGTATCCTCAAGGTATCCCGATCAAGCACGGGGAACATGAAAAATTATCTGCAATTCCCTACTGAAAACAGGGTGTTTGCCTGTTTGTCTGTTTGCCTTGAAGAAGCAAGGACTTGATATTGCAATCGGGAAGCAAAATGAGAACCTGAAAGGAAAGGCGAGGACCCACTAGTAACTAAATAAAATGAAACTCCTACACACAAAATTACTCAACACTACTAAGCAAGATGAATGAATGCACTGAAGTAATGTAGTGGCCAAATGAATGTATACAGTTCATGTCTAGCTCAAATGCTTAGGATCAAAACGTCTTTGGCTGAACATTTCAACAGATGCCCAAGCTCCCTGGTCATCTGCAAGAGGAAAAATCACAGCTGAATGCATTATTAACCTGACAATGAGAAGGAAAGCTCGGCACATACCGAATTAGTAAGTTAAAGAGACGTATACCGAATGATAATGAATAGTGATAATGAATATACTGAACAAGCATAAGAAGCAGCCAATAAAGCCAAGGGCTCACTGCACAGGAGTCAAGGCTCAGGATGAATTAACTCTCACTTAACTTTAAAAAGTGGTCTTGTATTGACTAGCTGGCATTCACACAGGAGGGGGGGGGGGGGAAAGCCTGAAAGAGTGAATTAAGAATGTAAGAATAGAGGTCACTGCAGAAGTCCTATTGACCCAATGTGAGGGCACTCCTATTTATATGTGCCCAAACTCATTCACATATATATACTGTACATACTGTACAGTATGTCAAACCTACGTTTGAAACACTCCAGTAACCCCATGTCGCATGTTACCCACATACCGTACGGTATATGTAAAACAAATTTAACCGACAGGTCACCATCATTCACGCTTCATTTAAGACAGACCGAGGATATACTGTATATACATACTGCAAACCTATATTTACCATAGTCTTTTGTGAACTTTCATGTACCTGTTCCAACCCATTAGGTTGGTAATCGAGTTAGGTTTCTGGACAGACAGATTAATGGCTAACCTCATGCTTGCTTATGTTCTGAGCCTTCTCTTCCTCTACCTTAGAGCAACGGGAACGTAACTGTAGAACTTCTTGCTCCAGCTGTCGAGGGAATAACAAAGAAAAAATTATGAAAATTATATAGAACAAATATTAGTCTATTTTATAATAAAACTATAATTATTATAAATAATCCAACTTTTATAAAGTTGTGAAATAGGAGTGGAAGTCAACACAAGAGGTTATCTTGAGGTGATTTCGGGGCTTAGTGTCCCCGCGGCCTGGTCCTCGACCAGGCTTCCTTTTTGTTACACACCCCCCAGGAAGCAGCCCGTAGCAGCTGCCTAACTCCCAGGTACCTATTTACTGCTAGGTGAACAGTGCATCAGGGTGACAAACTCTGCCCATTTGTTTCCGCCTCCACCGGGGATCGAACCCAGAACCTCAGGACTACGAATCCCGAGCGCTGTCCACTCAGCCATCAGACCCTAAGTGAGGGCAGGTGAGGCATGGGAGAGCCTAGACTAAGGTGGCGGGACAACAGGCCACTGTAGTGAGGGATGGGAAATAACTGGTTAAAATAGGCTGGGTCATAACAGAGGTAAAATCAAATGAGGCCTAGGTGATGTAAAGTATGAAGACCAAGCTAACACAACACGTTATTGTAACTTATTTTCTGCAAGTTATGATACTTGTTTTAATTTGTTTTACATGTCATAGCTAAATAATACCTGGCTAATTCTGGATTGTTGAAGTTCAAGTGTCTCCTTATGCTGACTTTCAGAGTGCAATTCACCACTTCTCTCTGTCCGTGCTTTTTCCTGAAGATAAAAGTAAGATTAATTACTAAAATCCAAGTTCATGAAACTACAAACTTTAAGCTATGATATTCAAGATCAATAAATCATCACCGCTGCTAACTCGTTCCTAGCAAGATTAGTCCTTTCCTTCCATAGCAAGATTAACCCCTTTCATTTCCTAGCAAGACTTAACTACCATAACAATTATTACCCCTCTCCCAGTGGCACAGGTGACACTATAAACACACAATACGTAAAGCCCCCCTGACAACACAAACAGCTAGGAATACTGGTCTCAATGTTCAATATATCAGACTATTTTATCTATATATTTATTAGATCCAAATTGATTACCACACCCTGTACATAATGAATTTTTCATCACCGTTTGGAACAAATGCGAGGTAACACAAAAATGGAGCCATGTGGGCGAGTCTCGGTGCTCCAAGTTACACAAGTACTCTGTCATTAACATGAGGGAAGAATGGAAGCTCCTAATTTACTCGAGATTCAAGCATGTAGGTCATACTCTTCCCTGGCAGTCTTTGTACTCATCATCTCTAGCATTGTTCAGGGGTAAATTTATTGGTTCTCTTAATAGGCCAATAAATGTTGCCAACACATCAGTACACACACACACACACACAATAAATGCTAACTGGTTGAGTAAATAAAAATGAATTTAAATATCATTAAACTGAATATACTTTTTAAATGCCACTTGCCATTAACAGATATCTCAAGTGGTTCACACCCTGCCACTCAAAGACTCTATAATACACCCCACCACCGCTAAGATGATGCCCAAAACACTTGCCGTATTAGTGGCTTCATATAATATAGAATTTATGTACATACCTATTAATAAGCCACTGCAAAATATTCTAATGTATACTGCAATAACCTGCATTTTATGACTTGCAGATAAAAATAGATAAAAATCCAACCTTTCCCAAACTGGGTGGATAGGGTTTTAAGAAAAACCTGGAGCTTTTACCAACCCTGGTTAAAGAGGAAACTGAACATCTTCAAAAGTTGGCCGTGTCAACGAGGATGTTGTTCTTATGCTGGACTGTGAGTAGTGTCTACCAGAAGGATCAGTGTGCTTGTAACTTCGTCTGAGACTAACCTGCAAGCATACTCATCCCCTCAACCACCTCAAGGTAGATTCAGAGGTAGGCAGGCCTATTCTATAATAACTAAATGACTAAATTTGCTTCCCAAATTATATCTGCAGTGGCAATTCTAAAGAAATACTACCGAGGGATCGGAACCTGGACTGTAAATAACAATTGGTTAAAAACCCACACTTGTGTATTTGTGAAATTTATGTAAGGAATTTATCCCAAGTCTTTTGCACTCTCCTGAGTGCTTTGTCAAGGTTTGAGTGTGATTAGGACAAGATTTACATCTCAACGTCTAATCGATTAGACATTGAGATGTCTAATCAATTAGACATTACATCTCAATGATTAGACATTGAGATGTAAGTCTCATCCTAATCACATACTCAGACCTCAATAAAGCACTCAGGAGAGTGTGAAAGACTTGGTGTAAATTCCTAACATAAATTTCACAAATACACAAGTGTGGGGATTTTATCCTATGTTATTATGTCTGTGAGAAGACATTACTAATGTGAATATTATTAGATTTCATTCAGCAATGATGATAAAAGTATATTTAAGATACCAATGGAAGTTGTGACAGGCTCTTCCTGGCAATATGTCACCTTGAAGTAAAAATTAAGCAAACTTTAATGTTTTATTAACTCCCCTAACTAGACCAACTACTGACCTTCCCCAGGATGCAACCCACAACAGTTGCCTAACTCACAAGTAACGAGGTGCATCAGGTGAAAGGAAACATGCACAACCGTTTCTGTCATGCCTGGTAATTGAACCCAGGTCCCTCAGTTGTGAGTCGAGAATGTAGACCACTGTGCTACAGCACCCATATAATCTCTGCTTACCTCTTCCATCTGCTGTGTTAATGACCGAAGTCTGGATTCTGTGGCTTCAGTCTGCTTCTTAAGTCTTTCACATTCAGTCTGAATAATTTGTAGGCGTTCCTCCGCTGCTATTTTCTTGTTGACCATACCTGATAACTCTTGTTGTAACGTTTGTTTACTTTCTACAGTTGTATCCAGTATACTTTTCATGTTGTTCTTCTCCCTCTGCAGAGCTTGTATTTTTTCTTCAAGTTTTCCCTTTTCCTTAAGTAACTGCTCCTGGTGTGGTGCATCAACTTGTAGTCTTCTTGCATGCTCGACTTGGATCTGTGTTTTCAGGTCTTGAATATCACGCTGTTGAGTTTCCACACTTTTCTTGGCTTGAGATAATTCATCCTGTTGAGTAATAGTTACCAATTAAATCATTACATACACAATGCAGTACAGTACCCTGGCGGGCAAAACATGCTCGAGTAACGTCAACATTGATCCATTATTACATCGGTGCCATTGACCAGATTTATCAGGGCAATATCATCTACTGAATAATAGGACTCAACACTACTGGAAATAGAACAAACCGAGTCTAAACCAACTATTACATCCACAAACTGATTAGTTTAAACCATTCCCACTGTAACTCTAGCATCAACATTCACTGAATGCAGTACGTGAAAAATTACCATACTGGCTACAGTATCACCACCACCATCATCATTACCCAGTTTACCACTTTCCTGAGATCGCGAGGTACCAGCCCACAATACATGCAAGAGCATTGTATGGAAAGAACTTTATGATATTCACTGCTCAATTCTCTTCAAGCATAAACTGGAACTAGAGAAAGTTCAGAGGTTCACAACTAGATTAGTACCAGAACCGAGAGTCACCTGACATGAGGACAAGTTGAGAAAACTGTTCCTCATAACTTTAGGAGAGGAGAAACAGACGGGATATGTTGACCAGACTACACACTAGAAGGTGAAGGACGACGACGTTTCGGTCCGTCCTGGACCATTCTCAAGTCGATTGGCTTGACAATCGACTTGAGAATGGTTCAGGAAGGACCGAAACGTCGTCGTCGTCCCTTCACCTTCTAGTGTGTGGTCGGTCAACATACTGTAGCCACGTTACTGTGACTCATCGCCTGCAGAGGGGATATGATAACTACATACAAGATCTTGAGGGGAAAATACCAAAGTAGATAAAGGGAAACATTTTATATTAAAACTAGGACAAGGGGACATTGGTGGAAGTTGGACGAGCAATTAAGTCAAAGAGACGTAAGAACGTACTCGTTCCCTGTATGGGTGGTCGGCAAGAGGAATGCATTAAAGGAAGAAGTTGGTGAAGCCATTCTTGAGATGGTTATCTTGAGGTTATCTTGAGATGATTTCGGGGCTTTAGTGTCCCCGCGGCCGGTCCTCGACCAGGCCTCCACCCCCAGAAGCAGCCCGTGACAGCTGACTAACACCCAGGTACCTATTTTACTGCTAGGTAACAGGGACATAGGGTGAAAGAAACTCTGCCCATTGTTTCTCGCCGGCGCCCGGGATCGAACCCGGGACCACAGGATCACAAGTCCGCGTGCTGTCGCTCGGCCGATCGGCTCCCTTCCATCCACAACTTTAAAGAGAAATATGATGAAATGTTGACAGAGACAATTAGTGTGCCAGGTACAGATAGCTAGGAGTAGGGACATAAAGAGCTAGATCTCATGCCCCCACAGTCATGGACAGATAAGCACCTCAATATGATACCATGCTAAAGTAATCAATCACTACAATATGACAGCATGCTAAAGTAATCAATCACTACAATATGACACCATGCTAAAGTAATCAGTCACTACAATATGACAGCTGCTAAAGTAATCAATCACTACAATATGACAGCTGCTAAAGTAATCAATCACTACAATATGATAGCATGCTAAAGTAATCAATCACTACAATATGACACCATACTAAAGTAATAAATCACTACAATATGACAGCTGCTAAAGTAATCAATCACTACAATATGATAGCATGCTAAAGTAATCAATCACTACAATATGACACCATACTAAAGTAATAAATCACTACAATATGACAGCTGCTAAAGTAATCAATCACTACAATATGATAGCAGCTAAAGTAATCAATCACTACAATATGACACCATACTAAAGTATAAATCACTACAATATGACAGCATACTAAAGTACTCAATCACTACAATATGACAAAACGCTAAAAGTAATCAATCACTACAATATGACAGCATACTAAAGTACTCAATCACTACAATATGACAGCTGCTAAAGTAATCAATCACTACAATATGACACCATGCTAAAGTAATCAATCACTACAATATGACACCATGCTAAAGTAACCAATCACTACAATATGACACCATGCTAAAGTAATCAATCACTATAATATGAAAGCATACTAAAGTAATCAATCACTACAATATGACAGAACGTTAATTAAATACACTACAACTACTGCCATGAAAGACTAATTCAAATATCCATGTTCACACACACACAAATTATCAACAAATCAAATGGTATATTAGTGGTTCACCTGTAACGAGGTACACTGGTGCTGAGCAACAGACAATTGAGCGGTAATGGCAGCTTTCTCGTCCCTCAGACTCTGCACTTCCGCTACGCTCACGCTCGACACTGCGTCCTGTGCTTCTTGCTGCCTTGCTACTAACATGTCTGTTTGTCTTCTAAAGTCTGTCATGTGGAAAAAAAAATTATATATACTGTATATTATATATATATATATATATATATATATATATTATATATATATATATATATATATATATATATATATATATATATATATATATATATAATATACAGTATATATAATATGACTCCTTCTGAAGATGTATTAATATATGAAAGTACTTAAGGAAATTCCTGTTTCAATTCTTCCTCTGTGGTCTGACACTGTCATATATAATATACAGTAATTATGAGCAAGAAGTAAGAATTCTAGGGTACAAGAAACTATTCCTCTTATACATTAAAAGATTTAGTATTACATTAGTCCGGGAAATCCACTCCAGTACATACACACAAAACAATTACTGCAGCACCAAACTGGTGCCGCAGTAATAATAAGGAAACTCGTACCTCAGTAAAACCCCACACCACACTACAATGTACAATATTTATGCTTATTCCGTTAAAACATCTTTAACAAACTCAAAAGTACTTTAAAAAGAGCTTCTAAAAAAAATATAAATCCTTCTTACAGAATTATGACTGTTTTGAAAGTTGTAAAATTGCTTTTCGAGCTCAGGTTCCTCATATGCTCCCCGAGCCATGATCATTATAGACCTCCTACGACTCTCTATCATATGCTAAGCTACCTGGATTATACCGGAAGTGGGTTATGAGAGTTCTTCTACAACCCAAATCCCGCCTGGGGCCAGGCTTGTCCTGGGATAACTTTTTATCTAAAAGCCTGTTGCTTCTAGTGGTTCACAGGCCCGCATATCCATTACAACTCTGCTGGTTCAAGATTTCGTGCAGGAACTTGGCGAATTGTTTCTTGAACATGTCTACTTTTGTTCTGGCAATATGTCTTACAATGTTCTCATCGTTCTTGTCTTCCACCATGACAGATTTTTGCAAAGTGTCTTATCAAGGAAATTTGGTGGGGAGCCAATTATGAATCCAACTAAAGGAACCAGCTTGCAATAATACAAAAGAGTGAACAATAACATTAATCCCTCCATCAAGTAAATCTACTACAGTGTGTCCCCAATTCACGACAGGAATACGTTCCTAATTTGTCTATTGAAAGTCAATCGGTTGATACTCTGAACATGATTTTCAATTCTATAAATGTGCGATGGGTTCCAATTACCCCATAAACTGGGATATTAAATTCTGAAATGTAAATAATGTTGAATAAACACTGGTTTTATTCACTGCATTTGTCTTACTGGACTTGATAATTAATGAGGCGAGAGGGAAATGTTCAAGTTTCAATATTTTCTTCAGAACACGTATCCAAAGAGGTCTTGGCAATTATGTTTTCTCCTATGCACTAGTGCAAGTCCTATAGATATATTTTTGTGCAGATTTCCAGGGACCAGCGATCTTACCCTATGTTACTGACATTTAGCATGCCCTATCCAGTGGCTGATCGACATGAGTATTACTGGACTTCCTATGCTTCTTGCTTAACTATTCTTTTCATAAATCCCTGCATTTAGGTTTTTCGTTCCATAGTTCACCTCTTAGTGCTTCACCCCAAAATGTTCAAGTCGAATCCATGCTTACCCATGTGCTTGTGACTCAGAAATTTGCTACACTCATAGCTTTCTGCTTGATTTTCTTGAGGTTATCTTGAGTTGATTTCGGGGCTTTGTTTTTAGTGTCCCCGCAGCCCGGTCCTTGACCAGGCCTCCAACCCCAGGAAGCAGCCCGTGACAGCTGACTTACTCCCCAGGTACCTATTTACTGCTAGGTAACAGGGGCATAGGGTGAAAGAAACTCTCCCCATCGTTTCTCGCTGGCACCCGGGATCGAACCCGGGACCACGGGATCACAAGTCCAGCGTGCTGTCCGCTCGGCCGACCAGCTCCCTGCTCTTATATGTCTTGTTCCAATATTTGGAGCTATATTTTCTGGGAGATTAGTCATTTGTTGCTGGCTACGTCTCAGTACTTACCTATCAATAACTACAGGGCCGTGAGCTCTAGCTCATTATATCCCGCCTCCTGACACGTTTACTTCCTCCTTCAATATTAACATTGTCATTGTATTTTTCTTAACATTGTGGGTGGAATTGGCTTCAACAACCTCTTTCTTCATTGCATTCCTCTTGGTGACCACCTGTACAGGGAATTATTTTGCTAATTTAACTATCTCAACACATTTATTATTTTTGTCTTCTCTTTTCCTTACAATCATGGCAATATGCTTTTATGTGCATACTTTAACTCCCTTGTTTTAAATTTCTTTAACAATCCTACATACTGTATATCTTTCAAATTATATTTAATTGATTCCTATCATTCACTGTGTACAATTTCCTAATATCTCTTATTTCTTGAGATCATCATTTATAATTGAGAAACTATATTCCTGCAGTAACAATAGTTCTCAACATAAATATCATCCTTGAACATGTTCTGCTTCATTATAAACTCTTCGATACATTTAACAGGTTTCCACACAGTCCATAGTCCCTCTTCACATTATCACCCACTTCCTTGGCATCAATAAAGACTAGGCACAACTTAGAATATTTCTCGTGCGCCTTCTCCAGGTCCATAACCGTCACGTACGCATTACAATGTTTCTCACGTGCTTTCTCTGGCTCGGTTTCTCACATATCTTCTCTACTACGTCCTCAATAAAAATGCATGGCAATAATTCTGCTTTCAATCTCTCCCAAATATTTCCTCCTCGCCATTTATTCGTGATAACAGTTGTCAAGTTGAAAGTTATTTTCAATGCCGCACCCGCCGGCCGTCATTTAACATAAATCACACCGAATTCTAGGCTATAGTATAATCCAATACTTTAAAACCATTTGTTAGTAAAGCTTACATAGTAAAATAAAGTTATCAGGGAGACTTGGGCACCTACTTTTGATTCTTCTGCAGCAGCTGGGTCACAGAAGTGTTAAGCAAAGCAATTGTTTTCTCCTTATCCTCTAGTTTAGATTTCATCTCGTCGTTTTCACTGACTATAGTAGAGATTTGTGCCAAAAGTCCATGAGGGTCAGAATTGACAGCTGCATAATGCAGGGGCAACTCTTTATATTGGTGAATCATTCTTGAAGGTACAATACTTGAGTGGCCAAAGGAACCACCGGATATTTGCTGCTGCTGCTCCAGTTTCTCAATCTAGAAAATTACATTAGGTATATTTAGTATTTAATGCTATATCTGAAATTAAACTGTATTAAAAAAAATGCACCACTCTGCCACACCATTGAGCCCTTACCATCATTCCGTAACCATCTCATTGGTTATATTGTTACACTTCTTTAACTTTCATCTTTGTTAAAACTCAAACCAATGACAAAACAGCACCACTTAAGAACCACTCATGCCTTTAACACATTTAGTTTAAGCAGTTATTGTCGAACTGAACAACACATTAAGTTATTTTTTGTCCATACACAGAAATACTGTATAAAATGGACATATACAGACAAGAATATCAATCGGTGTAAAATAAATTATAATTATTACAAAATGCCTAACTTCTGTCACTTCCATTGTCCTCTAAATCCAGAACCAATGGCAACTAACAATTCTAAAGATACTAATAATCATAATATTTACCTTGCTCATTAGGCTATCAATCTTATCCGACATCTTGGACACCGATATTTTGAGTTCAGTATTCTGTGATCTTGTCTCGGAAAACAAGAGGGAGAGGGTTGGGTCAGAGGCTGGAGTAGCGTGTTGTGGAGCAACAGCATGAGACCCTACAGCACCAGACACCGGCATTGTCGAGTATCCTGAGCCCTGCAATAGAGCACAACAATTACTGTATCATAATATTCATTCCTATTGTCGGCGACAGAGAGCCTGTACACAGGTTTCTTGAAGTCCCCGTAGGTCAACTACTGACCTTTCCCAGGATGCAACCCACAACAGTTGCCTAACTCCTGGGTACCTATTGTGAATCAAGGACTTAAGACCACTGTGCTACAGGATCCAAACACTACACTACATTAAAATTTTAATGAGGCATGTTAGTAATTATCATATCCTGTGTACAAGAACAAAATCGTACCACAATGCCACCGTGTTGCCAAGGAGCTTGTTGATAAACCACCAGTTGCTGTGGGTGTGGAGAAAGATGAGGAGGTCGAGGGGCTGGCTCTGGTCTCGAAGTTTCAGAGCGAGCCGACTGAGCCCTTGATCTGATGGCAGGGGTTGCCGCTAACTCCTCTGTTGATCCAGACATTGAGCCACTATTATGCCTTGCATTTTTCCGTCTTGAAATCTCTTCCTGTAAATCATTTTAGGAAATTTTAGGAAAATATTGAAGTACACGCACCATACAGCACGGGGGCACTCTTTCTTAGAGCCTGTTTCTCCGGAAAGATAGATGCAACGGCTTCACCAAAAATATACAAACAGTAGGCATGTTTATACAGTTCCTTATACACTTATATTAGTAACCGAGGTTCGGTAAAGATCACTATATTAAAAGGATCATGTTCCAATAATATCCCAAAGACAATTTTAAGCAAGACAAAAGTTTTGATCATGGGGAAACACTATGGGCCTGTTTTAAAGAACATGGCTTGTCTTAATTTTGAGAGTGAGGAGTTTTGATCAGTCAGAATGGATGTTGGCTCATGCCTTCTTAAATAATAAATTATTTTATCTTTAAATCTTGATAAAGACACAGTTTGAGTCAAATGAAACTCAGTAGAACTGTTTGGGGAAAAATATTGTATGGTTGGTGTTCATTTTTATATTCAATGCAGTTTTTGTTCACCCAGGTAGGCAAGCCATGACAATATCTTTGAAAAATGTGGTATGGGGGTTGGGCCATGGAAAGGATCAAGAATGCGTTTAAAAAACTCTGTCCAATCAGGTTCCACTGGTAGATAGCCAACATAAGATAGGTGAATTAAGATTTTTAGCAATCAATTTCACCCACAGTGGAAAATAAAAGTGACAAAAGTGACATTGCACAAAATGCATTTTTAAAGAGTTTCATAGCTCAGTGTAACAATAGGGAAAGAAGCTGGAGCCATGGTAAAGCGATAGAACATTGCTCAAACTAAATTCTATGGTGCAGATGATGAGCCACAATAACATGGCTGAAGAAATGATGACTCAACCCCAACTCAGAAAATGGAGGAGTGACGAAGTTTTGGTCCGTCGTGGACCATTATAACACAAGATGATGATGGTCCAGGACGGACCGAAACGTCGTTGCTTTTCTGTCTTCCGAGTCGTGGTTTGGTCATCATAAAATTCTATGGTTCTATTCATTTTAGGGTTGATGCAGCTTCCACTCACCCAATGGGGCTTCCTTGGAAAAATAAGGTTTAGCGGCAGTCAATTAATTTTGAAAGTGTTTTAAGATGGAGAAGAAGTAGGTGGTAATATATAAAAGAATATCAATTACTCTTCAACACACTTATAACTCTGAGGTTGATAGAAAATCACAAGAGAAGGTAACTATCAGGAGAAATCCCTAAGCCATTATGACTATATAGCACTTGGAAGGGACATGAGGATAAGGATTTAGGATAGGACAGAGGAAAGGAATGGTGCCCAACCACCTGGATGGTTGGGGATTGAACGCCAACCTACAAGAAGCAAGGCCGTTGCTCTACCATCCAGTCTAATTGGATGGAAATCATAGGAGCACAAGTACAAATTTGACAAATTATAAGGTTTCCTTCCTTCACGATCAACATACTAACCACTTCACTTTCTGAATCAGTGGGTTGTGAACAACTATTACTGTGTCTAGTTGGGAGCAGAGGATGACCCACCCGTGCCATACGGGAGACGAGAGATGCCTTGCTTGTAGAGCCCACATCAGTTTTTGCATGTTCTTTCGTATCTGTTGGATATTTTTGTTTTGGAATAAAATAATAAAACGTATCTCTGATATTTCTAAAATTCACATCAAATGATCATAAAAATAAGATCTTTATTACAAATGTACATCAATGCTAAGTTTAAAGAGAAAATATGGAGAATTTACTAAACCAAACATACCATACTGCTTCAAATGTTGTTATATTAATTAAGATATATCAATATACTAAAGTCTATATGAGTAAAGAATACCTTCAGGCAACGATTCAAAAGTTCCAGACGCAACCGAGATTTCTTCTTTAAGTGCTTGCTGATTATCTACTTGTGGCGTATTCCTTCCCGATTGGTCCCCGCCTTTCTGTCTGACTCGTTCTACTGTGAGGTCATACATTATTAGGCCACCACTATCCTGCAAATACACATGGTCAATAAAACATTAATTATATTTATGTCGGTATCTGGTTACTATACTGATGGCCGCAAGGTGACACTATACCAGTTAACAGTGCGAGTGATGTAAATTCAAATCATGCCAGTAACCCACTAATTTTGCAACACAAATGTCAGAAGCCTGCAAAATAAATATAATTTACTTCATGCCCACGAAGATGCAGAAAATCGTGACAACAGTAAATTAGTTAAAAATGGGGCCAAGAAGTATTGCCGGGTGAATTTCACTTCCCAGAATACCTGCCCCACCACTATGACCAGGCAGCAGAAGGGAAGGAAACTCACTAGGCAGCAGAAGGGAAAGAAACACCAAGCCATTACGCCTATATAGCAATCAGAAGGGATTAGGAAAAGATTAGGGATGGGACGGGGGGGGGGGGGGAAAGGAATAGTGCCCAACCCCTTAGACAGTCGGAAATTGAATGCCGACCTGCATGAAGTGAAACCGTCACTCTACCGTCCACCCCAAGTGGTTGGGCGACCGGGCGGCAGAGTGACAACACGCTTCTTGCACTTGACATTCAATCTCCGACCATCCAAGTGCTTGGCCACCACTCCATTCCTCCAGTCTATCCCAATCATTATCCTCATATCCCTCCCAAGTGCTAGATAGTCCATAATGACTTGGTGCTTTCCCCTGATCATTATTTTACCAATCTTCCCAGGATACTGCACTTCTTCCTTCCTTCATAAGGAAGAGGTACATTAGAAGATTTCCAGTCTTGAGTCATAGTGCCTGATGAAGCAGCTTATTATTGGTTACCAACTACATGCATAACTTGCCAGTTAACATTCATTCATGCATTCATCCCCCATTCACTTCATAATATTAATGATTCACGTTAACCACCAAATGGAAGCCCACACGTCAGAAAGATATTCTCAACTTATCATAACCTCTAGTGGTATGAAAAGTCCCCTCCCCCCCCCCCCTCTCAAAAAAATAAAAATAAAATAAAAAATACCGATAGTATTAATTTTACGTGGCAATAACACAACAATAAAAAGGGGACCCCAAGAGTTCCTAAGCCACTAAAAGAAACGGACAACTACCTTTGGCTGTGGCGTAAAGACAAGGAGTCGGGAGCACTTCTGTGTTCCTAGTAATTGTGCCTCCCAACCTCCCATTCCGTCCTTTAACTTGACACGATGACCTGTTTTACCTTCGTCGATCTGTAGAGATGTTTTGTATTACATTAGCTTCAAAGTAAAATTTCTCTTTATAATAGAGGACCTACAAGAATTCAGTGAATGCTCACTAATTGAAAGCCTGGTAGCTGGAACTTGTCACAGTGATGGCGATTGTGGGTAGTGAAGATCTTACAAAGCTAGTGATCGTGCATATTGAAAATCTTACAAAAGCCAGCAATCATGCGTGTTGAAGATCTTACAAAAGCTAGCAATCATGCGTGTTGAAGATCTTACAAAAGCCAGCAATCATGCGTGTTGAAGATCTTACAAAAGCTAGCAATCATGCATGTTGAAGATCTTACAAAGCCAGCAATCGTGCGTGTTGAAGATCTTACAAAGCTAGCAATCATGCATGTTGAAGATCTTACAAAGCTAGCGATCATGCATGTTGAAGATCTTACAAAGCTAGCGATCATGCATGTTGAAGATCTTACAAAGCTAGCAATCATGCATGTTGAAGATCTTACAAAGCTAGCGATCATGCATGTTGAAGATCTTACAAAGCCAGCAATCGTGCATGTTGAAGATCTTACAAGCTAGCAATCATGCGTGTTGAAGATCTTACAAAAGCTAGCAATCATGCCCATTGAAGATCTTACAAAGCTAGCGATCATGCCCATTGAAGATCTTACAAAGCTAGCGATCATGCCCATTGAAGATCTTACAAAGCTAGCGATCATACGCATTGAAGATCTTACAAAGCTAGCGATCATACGCATTGAAGATCTTACAAAGCTAGCGATCATGCCCATTGAAAATATTACAAAGCTAGCGATCATACGCATTGAAGATCTTACAAAGCTAACGATCATGCGCATTGAAGATCTTACAAAGCTAGCGATCATACGCATTGAAGATCTTACAAAGCTAGCGATCATACGCATTGAAGATCTTACAAAGCTAGCGATCATACGCATTGAAGATCTTACAAAGCTAGCGATCATACGCATTGAAGATCTTACAAAGCTAGCGATCATGCATAGTGAAACGATACAATAATAACAATAATAATCATGAGTGTGTATTAGAAGAACACTGATGGTTAGTCAGTCTGATGTGAAACTGCACAGTACATTATATACCAAAGTGTTTTAATTTATTAACAATTACTATTAGTGACTGTATGATCACATTTAACACAAATTTCAGCCTTTGGGGGATTCTGGGGTACCAGGTGAGTCAGCAAGATATACCCAGGGATTGTTATCTATCTTGGGATGATTTCGGGGCTTTTTAGTGTCCCCGCGGCCCGGTCCTCGGCCAGGCCTCCACCCCCAGGAAGCAGCCCGTGACAGCTGACTAACACCCAGGTACCTATTTTACTGCTAGGTAACAGGGGCATAGGGTGAAAGAAATTTTGCTCATTGTTTCTTGCCGGCGCCTGGGATCGAACCCATGACCACAGGATCACGAGTCCACCGTGCTGTCCGCTCAGCCGACCGGGTCCCCCACCTTGTTGGGTGCCCCTGGGGTAATCCTTGGTGTCCCTTCATTGCATCAGTATTGAACTGATATCCAATCCCTATGTGCTCCTCACCTCATACAAAGGGGGGAAGGGAAAGGGGATTTTTTAATTTCTAATAGGCAACGAGTCTCAGACTACCTGGTGTTGTCTAGTCCAAATTGTAACGGCCACAACACAAGCTACCAAGAGGGCTACACAGAACGAAAAATATTCTGCCTCATTTTTTCCCTACATTGATTTGTGTTTTTCCTGTTCATTTGAGTTGTTTTCTTGTCACTTTTCTTACATTTGTAATAAAAAATAATGCTCTTTTCATATGTACCAGTCACCATTATAATGGAAATCAAGTCTGGAACAGCAATTACTTATTCCTGATGGATATACAGTTTCATAGATTTACTGCATCAGGTGACTTGTTCATCAATTGCCACCAAACAGCACCAGCAGTAACCAGGCCCAAACTCCAGTTCTAAAACTCGGATATCTGGCTGAACATTACAGGATGCTTAAAATATTGTTTTGGTGCATTTTCTAAACTTGCCTATTGCAGTGAACAATTTCTTATCATGAAGCAAGCATTCCCACTTTATGGAGTGAAAGGTTTTAAAAAGATATCCTACAATTCAAGGATAATAGTTCATATAAATTCCAAATGATAAATAATGCGCAAGGCACCTCCATCTTCTGAGGTAACTGTTGCCCAAGGTGCACACAGCAAGTCCTGCCTTAATCCTTCATAAACAGCTGGATTTAACAAGTCCAACATTTTTATACCTATTATTTCTAAGATATCTAACTATAGTTACACCTGTAAAGCTAATACATTTCAAGAATTTCTAATATCTTGTTTGTTTAGTTATAGGGTAAGCTATATGCAATAGGCTTTGACTTTTGCCAGAAGTGGCAGACCACCGACATACCAAACTTTACCGTAATCTACAGTTTCTATACGATCTTGGTATCGATGTATGTGCAAGCATGTGCAGATAACCTGAATCAGATGCAGACGAGGAGTCACAATAACGTGGCTGAAATATGTTGACCAAACCACACACTAGAAAGTGAAGGGACGACGACTTTTCAGTCCGTCCTGGACCATTCTCAAGTCTCACAATCGACTTGAGAATGGTCCAGGACGGACCGAAACGTCATCGTCCCTTCACTTTCTAGTGTGTGGTTTGGTCAACAACCTGAATCAGAGCCTGCCATAATTAAATCCAATTAATGTGTGTCCACTGAGTTGGTAAAAGCATTACTTTACAAAAATACAAGTTCATGATAGCTAAACCTTTACCTTTTCTAATAAAACTTAAAGTAAATAGCTAGGAACAAATCTCTTCCTTGAATACATGATACAACAAGTTATTTATTCCAGCAGTGAACACATTCTCTTAAGAGAAATATAAAATAAACCATCAGATTCTAAACAAACACACAGATATAGTACAATAATATTTCAAGCCCGATACTTCCTAAAGTTCACTTGGTAAATAAAGTAATCGTCTTATTGGAAATTTGGCTTAACAGTACCGTACTGATAATACTGTCCTTATTCTATTGACAATACAAAGAATGGATCAATAATTAATTAGCTGGGAAAAAGAAGGTTGTTGACATACTTGCTCCCCTTTCTTTCCATTGGTAATACTCCACGCAGAGAATGATACTTGTGCTTGGTCACCCTCTTGTAGTAGTGGTCCTTCACCCACTACAACCGTCTGTGTTGCCACCACACCACCAGATGCCGTTCCGACTAGTGCGCGACAAATACCGATCTGTAAATCAGTAACCGATGGCAGCAAAATCTTGGCGAGTGCAGAGGTTATAATGATTTTATTTATCTAGATAAATATGTTGAAAACTATTACAGACAAAAATACCACACGGAGTATAAATGGACTGCTCCTCTTGGAACAGTGTACATGGATATTCCTTGAAGATCTTTTCTAGCCCACTGAACAGAATCATGCATATTCAGGGAAAGTCAATATTCTGCAATGGTGCAGAAGGCATCTTTTCAAACTGTTGGTAAGGAAACACTAGACACATACTCAGTCCAGCTGTGAGCGACCTCTAAAAGGTTCACCGATAGATGCTCAAAGCCCTTCTGAACTCTGAAGTATTTGGGATAACAGGGACTGTCACTGCAAGTACCACGAGAATTCTGCCCCTATCATCACGAAGTGGAAGTACCAACACCAAAACAGCATCCCCTCATTCAAGCCTCCCATCATCCTTTCCAATTAAAAACAAAATAAATAAATAAATAAATATCTGGATAGGGAAATCAAGAAAACAAGAGAAGGAATGAAAGCAACCAAATATTTTTCTCTGAAGCTTCCAGCAGCCCAAGAAGTTCAGTTTCAGAGCACCTTGATCCTTGCTTGAAGACGAGATAATTATCTGGAAGAAAGCTGACCCAGCACAACATGTTGCTGTTGTTGTTGTTGTTGTTGTTGTTGTTAAGGGTTCGCTACCTGGAACAAAACGGTCCAAGTAGCACGGGCTATGGTGAGTCAGCACAACATACTAGCAGCACAGATACTGGGCTGCTAAAGTGCAGTTTCAGTACCCCTTCAGGGCAAAAAATTACACAGTTTTTGTGCACAAGGCTATTCCTGCAGCTGACTCAGCTTGGCAAATGAGAAGTAGCTAAGAGACGCAAACCTTAATCAAAGGCACCAGTGTGCATTGGTGCAAGGATTAATGTAAACACAAAGATGAGAGCAGATTTTAATATTTATGCCTATAGAAGACTCATCAACTAACAGAGATACACAGGGCTAGTAGGTAATTATAAGGTAACAAAATGCACAATGGGGTGAGGTCAATTAGATGTATGATATAACAGTCCATCTTTCCCTTTAGATATTATAAACACCAATGGAGTGGACCATCATACATATATTGATGTAATGGACAATTAGCAAGTAGAATTTGGTACTACTGAATTTGGACAAACCAGAAAAGGTTTCCCATACCTGTTGCTACAGTAATAGAACCTAACCTAACCATCCTAGGCCTAATACATGCTATCTGAGGAATAATACAGTACATATGCGTGCTATACTAGACCAAGGAATATTTAAGTTTGGTTTTTAGCTTCGTTTGTCCAGACTATAAAGTGAATAGTACTAAATTCTACCATCTAATTGTCCAATATGTAAATATATGTACAATATTGCACATAGTTACAAAAGT
>WNGS01162647.1:7198768-7218340 GCA_020271785.1 Procambarus virginalis
TACTACAACACTTGCCACCTCGCAAGGGTTCCATCACACAAGGTCATTACAAACAGCATTTTTGGCTCATAAGTCACACATAATTTAAATTGATGGTTTTATACACTAAGTAAACGTTCACATCTAATATTTTAAATGGATATCCATAGATTATAAACAAGAATGATCATTGCTAATATTTATTGCTAAGTGCAATAATGAAAGAAATGAAATGAAGAATATTGATACAGTTATTTGTTTTTAGGAATGATAACTTACAAACTCTCTCCCTCCGCTCTTTTCCAGGTATTGACAGGTATTAAATCAAATAGTGTAATGTTGGAAGAGATAAGAATCTTACTGCTGCGTGCTTCAGAGGTGCTTCCCAAGGGCCAGGATGTCTTCACTATGTTTGGACCTTTCCAGGGTAGACAGGATGTTATATTCAAGGTGGGTCGGGCATATAAGCCCCAAGTATTTGTCTGACTAAATAAGTTGAGATCATTGCCAAGTACAGTGATGCTAAATTTGTTTGTATGTAGCATCTCTTTGTGATAATAAAATGACTATGGGCCATAAAAATACCTGTACATATAAGATGAGAACTTTATGACCTTAGAATAATTTATCATCTGTATATTAGACCTTATTTTGTAATCGATGTAATAATTTTAGTTATTTGCTCAATGCTCTTGTGCTGGCCAGTGGCATTGTGTTAGTAGGTTATTCAAACATTTTTATTTTTCCTTCTCCAAAGAAACCATTGGAGCTAGTGAATGATCTAAGACACATTTCTGAGTTACCTGATTCATTTATTATCCATTCATCATGCATTTGTAGTGCCACATCAGTGTATTTTTATATGTACATCTACATCTTGTGTGCTTTCTTCCTCAGGACTCTGCTACAGAGCTGGTTAACGTCCGGCAAGACACCTTCCACCAGTCGCTGGAAGACGCATACTACCGTGCCCTCACTGAGCTAAACACCTGCCGCCCCAAAGAAACTCAACTGCATTTTACCATGACTGCAGGCGCTCTTGCTCATGGGCCATTCTACTTCCTTCACCTGGTTGTGTGTGCAGTCATCGTCTGGCTCCACTCGGGCTAACCCTTGGACAGTACAGCTAAGAGATGCTGTAGTTCTAAATGACTTGTTGAGTGAGATACTGTATAATGTACGTATTTACGTTTACTGTACTAGTGTGATGACAATTTGCATACAAGGAAAACATAATACTATTGGCTCCATGTCATGTATATACAGGTTGATCTGTAGTAAATTGCACAGCCCACAAGGTGGGTATGGGGTGTATAATAAATGAACTAAATTAAAAAAACTTAAGAGATGGTTGAGGTCCAATTCTTGAACGTATTTTACTATAAATAATTGATATATACATTACATTAAATTGTGTAACTAACTTATCAAGTTTGTATCTTGCTTAACTAAATGAATTCTGTGGTTCAGTGCCTGGACCCAGTGTGTGTGTGTGGTGTGTGTGTGTGGTGTGTGTGTGGTGTGTGTGTGTGTGTGTGTGTGTGTGTGTGTGTGTGTGTGTGTGTGTGTTTTGTGTGTGTGTGTAATTACCTAAGTGTAATTACCTAAGTGTAGTTACAGGAGGAGAGCTACGCTCGTGGTGTCCCGTCTTCCCAGCACTCTTTGTCATATAACGCTTTGAAACTACTGACGGTCTTGGCCTCCACCACCTTCTCCCCCAACTTGTTCCAACCGTCTACCACTCTGTTTGCGAAAGAAACAGTGTATGTGTGTGTGTGTGTGTGTAATTACCTAAGTGTAATTACCTAAGTGTAGTTACAGGATGAGAGCTACGCTCGTGGTGTCCCGTCTTCCCAGCACTCTTTGTCATATAACGCTTTGAAACTACTGACGGTCTTGGCCTCCACCACCTTCTCCCCAACTTGTTCCAACCGTCTACCACTCTGTTTGCGAAAGTGAATTTTCTTATATTTCTTCGGCATCTGTGTTTAGCCAGTTTATATCTATGACCTCTTGTTCTTGAAGTTCCAGGTCTCAGGAAATCTTTCCTGTCGATTTTATCAATTCCTGTTACTATTTTGTATGTAGTGATCATATCACCTCTTTTTCTTCTGTCTTCTAGCTTTGGCATATTTAATGCTTCTAACCTTTCCTCGTAGCTCTTACCCTTCAG
The DNA here is from genome assembly GCA_020271785.1 of Procambarus virginalis. NCBI lineage: Eukaryota > Metazoa > Arthropoda > Malacostraca > Decapoda > Cambaridae > Procambarus > Procambarus virginalis. The sequence continues at coordinate 7,200,921 of WNGS01162647.1, forward strand.
TTCTGGGAGCCACTTAGTAGCATGTCTTTGCACCTTTTCCAGTTTGTTGATGTGCTTCTTAAGATATGGGCACCAAACAACAGCTGCATATTCTAGCTTTGGCCTAACAAAAGTCATGAACAATTTCTTTAGTATATCGCCATCCATGTACTTAAAAGCAATTCTGAAGTTAGAAAGCATAGCATAGGCTCCTTGCACAATATTCTTTATGTGGTCTTCAGGTGATAGTTTTTTATCTAGAACCACCCCTAGATCTCTTTCTTTATCAGAGTTCTTTAAAGATTTCTCACATAATATATAGGTTGTGTGGGGTCTATGTTCTCCTATTCCACATTCCATAACATGACATTTATTAACATTAAATTCCATTTGCCAAGTGGTGCTCCATATACTTATTTTATCCAGGTCTTCTTGAAGGGCATGACAATCATCTAAATTTCTTATCCTTCCTATTATCTTAGCATCATCAGCAAACATGTTCATATAATTCTGTATACCAACTGGTAGATCATTTATGTAGACAATAAACATCACTGGTGCAAGAACTGAACCCTGTGGTACTCCACTTGTGACTTTTCTCCAGTCCGATACATTGCCTCTGATCACAGCCACAGTGTGTGTGCGTGCGTGTGTGCGTGTGTGCGTGTGTGCGTGTGTGCGTGTGTGCATGTGTGCGTGTGTGTGTGTGTGTGTGTGTGTGTGTGTGTGTGTGTGTGTGTGGTGTGTGTGTGTGTGTGTGTGTGTGTGTGTGTGTGTGTGTGTGTGTGTGTGTGTGTGTTTTTTTCAGTTTTTTTTTTTTTGTGTGTGTGTAACCCTTTCTACTACCGCCTACAGGATGGGTATAGGGTGCATAATAAATGAACAAAATCAGTTAATCATTGCATTTTCAGTAGAATAAACTTAGTGTAAAGTAGTGTGCATTATACAACTAAACATGATAATTGAATGGTAATTTTATTTAAACTTTGCTATCAGTATAAAACTTGCAGCAGTAGATGAGGTCAAGTTGTGTAAGTTTGTAAAGGGCTTACCCCCCCCCCCCCCATCGCAGGGATCCTGTAGCACAATGGTCTACATCCCTGTCTCGCACCCTAGAGTCCCAGGCGCAATTCATGGGCAGGGCAGAAATGGTTTGGTAACGTTTCCTTTCACCTGCTGCCTATGGTCACCTAGCCATAAATAGGAACCAGGTAGATAGGCATCTATTGTGGGGTTGCATGCTGAGCAAGGTCAGTAGTTGGCCTAGGCCAAGGGACCTCGATAAGCCTTAGTACAATACAGCAGGCTTCCCGTCCCTGATAAGCCTTAGTACTGTACAGGCTGCCTGTCCCTGATAAGCCTTAGTACTGCACAGACTAGACCTGCACAGACTAGCAGGTCACTAGTCACTAGCACAGACTAGACCTGCACAGACTAGCAGGTCACCTAAGGTCACACTTAGGTGACCTGCTGCCTATGGTCACCTAGCCATAAATAGGAACCAGGTAGATAGGCATCTATTGTGGGGTTGCATGCTGAGCAAGGTCAGTAGTTGGCCTAGGCCAAGGGACCTCGATAAGCCTTAGTACAATACAGCAGGCTTCCCGTCCCTGATAAGCCTTAGTACTGTACAGGCTGCCTGTCCCTGATAAGCCTTAGTACTGTACAGGCTGCCTGTCCTCGATAAGCCATAGTATTGTACAGGCTGCCTGTCCCTGATAAGCCTTAGTACAATACAGCAGGCTTCCCGTCCCTGGTAAGCCTTAGTACTGTACAGGCTGCCTGTCCCTGATAAGCCTTAGTACTGTACAGGCTGCCTGTCCTCGATAAGCCATAGTATTGTACAGGCTGCCTGTCCCTGATAAGCCTTAGTACTGTACAGGCTGCCTGTCCCTGGTAAGCCTTAGTACTGTACAGGCTGCCTGTCCCTGATAAGCCTTAGTACTGTACAGGCTGCCTGTCCTCGATAAGCCTTAGTACTGTACAGGCTGTCTGTCCCTGATAAGCCTTAGTACTGTACAGGCTGCCTGTCCCTGATAAGCCTTAGTACTGTACAGGCTGCCTGTCCTCGATAAGCCTTAGTACTGTACAGGCTGCCTGTCCTCGATAAGCCATAGTACTGTACAGGCTGCCTGTCCTCGATAAGCCTTAGTACTGTACAGGCTGCCTGTCCCCGATAAGCCTTAGTACTGTACAGGCTGCCTGTCCCTGATAAGCCTTAGTACTGTACAGGCTGCCTGTCCTCGATAAGCCTTAGTATTGTACAGGCTGCCTGTCCCTGATAAGCCTTAGTACTGTACAGGCTGCCTGTCCTCGATAAGCCATAGTATTGTACAGGCTGCCTGTCCCTGATAAGCCTTAGTACTGTACAGGCTGCCTGTCCCCGATAAGCCTTAGTACTGTACAGGCTGCCTGTCCCTGATAAGCCTTAGTACTGTACAGACTGCCTGTCCCTGATAAGCCTTAGTACTGTACAGGCTGCCTGTCCCTGATAAGCCTTAGTACTGTACAGGCTGCCTGTCCTCGATAAGCCTTAGTACTGTACAGGCTGCCTGTCCCTGATAAGCCTTAGTACTGTACAGGCTGCCTGTCCCTGATAAGCCTTAGTACTGTACAGGCTGCCTGTCCCTGATAAGCCTTAGTACTGCACAGGCTGCCTGCCCCTGATAACAGGACTTATTGTTATTTACCTATTACTTGCCTTATATTTCCTAGTTAATAGATTAACATTTATTGTGTAGTTTGGTGCCTGTAGCTCTTCTTCTTTGATGAAAAGGTCTCACTGTTTAGTACAGTAATATAGAGTAGTTTGCAAGAGGTCAATGCCCGAATCATTTATTTACAACTGGGTTGTGAAAACAAATACGAAACCATCTCAAATTTATGTTTCTCAATATCTGTACAATTTATTTACTTGATGTTGAATGACTTGTCTAAATAAAATTGTTATCTACAGTTTATTAATTGTAGAGTTAAGAGTTAAGAGTTAAGAGTTGAATTGTAGAGTCAAGAATATTAGCTTGTACTGTACATATATATTGTCAGAAGTTATATATTTCATAGACCACCTCGGCTTGCAATATGGCTGATAGCACATAGAGGTTTTCCCCATATCCTCCCTCATAGAGGGAGCCGGTCGGCCGAGCGGACAGCACGCTGGACTTGTGATCCTGTGGTCCTGGGTTCGATCCCAGGCGCCGGCGAGAAACAATGGGCAGAGTTCCTTTCACTCTATGCCCCTGTTACCTAGTAGTAAAATAGGTACCTGGGTGTTAGTCAGCTGTCACGGGCTGCTTCCTGGGGGGTGGTGGCCTGGTCAAGGACTGGGCCGCGGGGACACTAAAGCCCCGAAATCATCTCAAGATAACCTCAAGATCCTAGGAATAGAGTGTTTAGAGCAACAACATGGAATCCAATGCCAGATTGTTCGTCATGTCTACTCGACTAACCTTAGATGTTTCTGAAGACAAACGGGAACAGAATCAAAGTGACAAAGTATGGAATAATAGTGTGCAAAATGCTGGAGCAATATCTCGAGCCCTTACGAACAATGTCAGGAATTTAAATGGCTTCACTACCGCCCACAAGATGGGTATGGGGTGCATAATAAATGAACTAACTTCTAAACAAATGGCAGAAACCTAGTAAATATATTGGAATATTTGGAACATTGTGCACATACACCGAGGCCATAATGCATTAGCTTCAGTGAAACATGGCGACGAGACTACATAATTGAACAGGGAATTCTATCTACTGGATACCATCTACCTTTCAGAAAGGACAGAACAAGTGCATGTGGCAAAATGCTCTCTGTAAAAGAGAACTTGAATGTAACCAACAATAAGGAATTAAACACCATGGGATCCTCAGAATCTGTATGATGCAAGATTCTACCTGAAAATGGTAGCAAACTGTTGGAGTATGCTACAGGTTAGGCACAGCTACAGCAGAGGAAGTTACTGATCTGCATAATGTGATCACTGCAGGAGCGGAAACCTTATAATGGAGGATTTTAATTAAGAGAAAACTTAGGGGCTCGCTAGAGCCCATGCTACATGGACATTTCGTTCTGAGTAGGAAAATCTAAAATAACAACAGCAACAACAAGAATGCATAAGACAATAAATTGGATGAATCTAACATTTGCAAGTAAAAGGAGAGCAATTTCTTGACCTGGTGCAGGACTCCTTTATCATAGCATGTGGTAGAGCCCACCCGAGGAAATGGCATTCTAGATCTTGTGTTAACATCAGAAGAGGACATGATCAATCAAATACAGTTAGGGGAAAAGCTTGCGTCTTCATGTGATCACAATACTGTATTCTAAGATTGACTACAATTATAGAAAACCCTTGTAAGGGGTCCTGGATGATGACTTTCTAGACTATCCTCGAGAAGATTATCAAGGAACGAGAAAAAAAATTGCAAAGCCCCTCTCTTTTGTTATGTATATCATTGGCATGGAGAAGATATTATAACCCACATCATCAAATGTGCAAATGACACTTAAGATTTATGGAGAAACATAAATAGCGTAGTGTATTGTAGCATAATGATAACAATGCCTAATGATGGAAGCCATGCGAGGCACTTGGCCAGACATATAAATGCAAGCATCTGGACTCTTTGTACAGAACATTGTTTACAGCACCTTGATAAAGGATGTAGGTTTATCCAAAAATTGGTTTAATAATACTGTACACACATACACATATATTGCGTATTTTCTTTACCTTCACTAAGATTTATGGTAAAGTTGGAAGTAATAATGATATTCAGGCAAAGAGATCCACATGAACTCCACAAGTGGTCAAAATATTAGCAAATGCTTTTAAATATCGAAAAATGCAAGACCTTAAATAAATAATAATAATACATAAATAAATTTTTATTCAGGAAAAGTACATACATAGTTGATTTACAAACATAATGTAGGATTTATAGATAGAGCTAGTACATACAATACCTAAAGCCACTAATACGCATAGCGTTTCGGGCAATTATTTTATGGTAATGCCCCACATGTAAGGTGGGGCATAGCAATGTGTATCAACTTCCAAATCAACAACATTACCTTACAGCAGACTGAGGAAGAAAAGACCAGAGAGTCAGAACTCAACAGTAAAATGTGTACTTGGATGAAAAAACGATTCTTCGCGGCAGGGGATCGTATTCCAGGGACCTGCCCGAAACGCTACGCGTACTAGTGGCTGTACAAGAATGTAACAACTCTTGTATATATCTAAAAAAAAAAAATACAAAACAGGTGGAAGCTGCTGTAAGTAGGCAGATTCCTGGGAATAGTCAGATGAAACTTTGACTTTAAGGACAAGAAGGTAGTTATATCCAAGCATGGAGACATCATCTTCAGAAAGAAATACTTGTTTTGGAGAAATGTTTAACTCTGGGTGATACAAATCATTCCTGAACTAAGACGACTTTTATACCAGGAACGTTTGAGAACCACAAGGCTGGCAATACTGCTCTGCAAACCAGACATGACAGAGTGGATCTCATCGAAACTTAAAATACTAAACAGTTTAGAGGTATTGATCCAGACCACTTTTTTTAAAAGGTCAGATTTTTAAGACACATCTTTACCTGTGTAATCATCTCTGTCAATTTATATTGAAGTTATATGTTAGTATAAAATTTTGCTACAATGTACCTATTCATCTTACTTTATCTGTTAGATTAAACACCTTCCCAAAACACTGTGCGTGTTAGTGACTTTGCAAGAATGTAAAAATACCAATATTATGTACTCTTACAAGACCATTATACCTTGTAAATAAATAAATACTGCCAGTAAAAGCTGTAACATAACCAAGGAGCAACGAATTAAAGCTCAACAAGCTACAATATAGGACAGCTAACAAGAGATGCTTTTTTCACCCATAAGATTATGAACCCTTGGAACTGCCTACCCACTGAAGCCATAAATACCAAAATATTGCTGCAATTTAAGATCAAGCTTGATATAAAACATGTCAAAGACGCAGCTTTTCTGAAGAGTGCAACCCCTTTCTCTCTTGTGGAGAAAGGGCGGGGGTTTGTTGCCTCTCCTGACCTAGGGCCTACAGAAGTGCCCATAACCTCATTCACCCTCTCTTGCACACACCTGCTTACTGCTACACTGCTTACTGCTACACTGCTTCTCATGCTTAACTTAAAACCCTCTTCCCTCCCTCCCTGGTTCAGATTCCCTCCTGGTTTAGATCCCCTCCCTGGGGAGGGGAGGGGAGGGGAGGGGGAGGGCTTTCACCGGAATCCTATTCAAACTCGCAATCTTCCGAACGTAACCGCCAGGCCCTTCCTCTCCTCACTTCCTCATGCATTATTTCCCATTCCCACAACTTCTCAGTTCAGTACCTATATGTAGTTTATTCACTGACTCGGCTAACCTGCACCCGAGACCTTACGTTAAACTGTTAATCCCTTCCAGTATGCCCTCAGAAATTGTTCACTGTCAAATAGCACATGCCCAAGCACTTCTTTACTGTGCCAACTTTTGTACCCTGTAATATTTTGCCAAATTAACAATTACCACGTTAACATTTCAGGCATCTTAATTTTTTCATTTTATATTAATATACAGTACTTTATATTTTAATAAAAAATTATTCGCTGTTTCACTCTGTAGTTTTGCTTGACCCCAGAACAAATCTCCAGGAAAAATGGTGGAACCTTTGACAAGCCTCTGGTTTCCTGTCCCTGTCGAGGCTACTAGAGATAGTAGCCCTCAGGTAAAATTCAGGTAAATCAATCTTCAGAATCAAAACATATCTTGAAGAAAACAAGACTTAGTGGCTCATCATTTGAACCATCCAACACTAAAATGCTTTTTAATACTGCATTGACAAATGCAAGACCCTGCATGTGGAGCATAGCAATCCAAGTCACAACTACCAAATTAATAATATTACATTACAGTAGATTGATGAAGAAAAGGACCTTGGAGTCTAAATCCACTTTTCACTGAAAGTTGCACAACAGGTAGGAGCAGCAGTCAAAGCTAGACAAACCCTTGGAATAATGGCTAGCTTCCGGCTTCCTGTCCTCGTCGAGGCCAGTAGTGTTAATGTCCCTCAGGTAATGTAGGTAAATAATCAAGCATACCTTAGACTTCAAGGAAAAGAAGGTAGTGATTCAAATGTATAAATCTCTGGTGCACCCCAATTTGATTTGGATTATCCAAGCATGGAGACCTTCTCTTCAGAAGGACAGATCTGCGCTGGAGAAGGTGCAACACTGGGCAACAAAAGTCATTCCAGTGCTAAGTCAACTCTCATATCAGGAACGGCTGAAGGGTTAAGGGTTAACATCTGCCTTTTCAACCAAGCATGAAAAGGCAGATCTCGTTAAAACTTGAAATACTGTACTGAACAATGTGGAGGATGTTGAGCCGGACAACTTCATCAAAAGGTCAGATGTAACACAAACAAGAAGCAACAGTTTCAAACTCAACAAGCCACAATGTTGGACTTCGAACAGGAGTTGCTTTATCACCCATAGGGTTATAAACACATGGAACTGCCTACCTGCGGGAGCTATAAACTAATTATACCGAATGCTAAAACTTTTAAGCCTTAAAACCCAGCTGAAAAAAAAAATCATCACGGGCAAATGGGGGGATCTTTGACAAGCTGTTGGCTTCCTGGCCTCATCAAGGCTTCTAGATCATTAGTGACCCTGAGGTAAATTCAGGTAGAAAAAAAAATGCCTACTGACCACACGTTGCATTTTGGGCAAGTCCCTAATCCTATGTTTCCTGGAATACGACCCGCCAAATCGATTAACAACCAGGTACCCATTTTACTGTTGGGTAGACAGAGACCACAGTTAGTGATTGGTGTCCAGTCAATCCTCTCTGGCCAAGATATGAACCCAGGACAAAGCGCTCGCGAAATGCCAGGCGAGTGTCTTGCCACTACAAAACGGGGACTGCTTGTCTCAGAACTCAGTACAGTATATACTCCTCAATAAGTAAACTCAATTCTGTACTGTATATACACCAAGAACTGGGGTACATTTAGCACATTGCTGAGTACTGTATACCTATACAGTACACTAATTATAATTAGTTTGTTTATAACCAAAGAAAAATAAAAAAAATTCTCCATATGTACTGGTGTCAGTTTTACATATTTTTTTTTTTTTTTTTTTTTTTTTTTTTTTTTTTTTTTTTGAGATATATACAAGAGTTGTTACATTCTTGTACAGCCACTAGTACACGTAGCGTTTCGGGCAGGTCCCTGGAATACGATCCCCGCCGCGAAGAATCGTTGTTACAACCAAGTACACATTTTACTGTTGCGTTAAACAGAGGCTACAGTTAAGGAATTGCGCCCAGTAAATCCTCCCCGGCCAGGATACGAACCCATGACATAGCGCTCGCGGAACGCCAGGCGAGTGTCTTACCACTACACCACGGAGACTGGTATATATTTTAGTCTATCTGTAAAGATTGCGATTCAAAAGATTTCTTGAAGAACAAAGCAATAACTGGTGCTAGTATAGTTCACTGTGTCAGGGGACAGGAAGCCAGAGTGTATTCATACACTTTAGGCTTATATCGAGACCCCCCCCCCAAGGTCGAATTACTGACCCCACCAGGATGCAACCCCCACAACAATCTGACTAACTCCTGAGTACCTACAAGCTGCTAGGTGAACAGAGGCATTAGGTGAAAGGATTCGACGATTGTGCATCGAGAACAAACCCGACTGTACTACCGGGATCAGTATGTTTTGTATATAAGGAGTTGCAATACAGTAATTAATGAGAATGAAGGAGTATCCGTAATTAATGAGCAGAGGAGTATCAGTAATTAATGAGTGGAGGAGTATCAGTAATTAATGAGTGGAGGAGTATCAGTAATTAATGAGTGGAGGAGTATCAGTAATTAATGAGAGTGGAGGAGTATCAGTAATTAATAAGGGGAGAGGAGTATCTGTAATTAATGAGAATGGAGGAGTATCAGTAATTAATGAGAGTGGAGGAGTATTGGTAATTAATGAGTGGAGGAGTATCAGTAATTAATAAGAGGAGAGGAGTATCTGTAATTAATAGAGGAGAGGAGTATCTGTAATTAATGAGAATGGAGGAGTATCAGTAATTAATGAGAGTGGAGGAGTATTGGTAATTAATGAGTGGAGGAGTATCAGTAATTAATGAGTGGAGGAGTATCTGTAATTAATGAGAGCGGAGGAGTATCTGTAATTAATGAGAGTGGAGGAGTATCTGTAATTAATGAGAGCGGAGGAGTATCGGTAATTAATGAGAGGGAGGAGTATCGGTAATTAATGAGAGTGGAGGAGTATCGTAATTAATGAGAGCGGAGGAGTATCGGTAATTAATGAGAGTGGAGGAGTATCAGTAGTTAATGAGAGGGGAGGAATATCAGTAATTAATGAGACCAGAAAAGTATCAGTAATTAATAAGAGCAGAGGAGGAGTATCAGTAATTAATGAGAGGGGAGGAATATCAGTAATTAATGAGACCAGAAGAGTATCAGTAATTAATGAGAGGGGAGGAATATCAGTAATTAATGAGACCAGAAGAGTATCAGTAATTAATGAGAGCAGAAGAGGTGTACAGTAATTAATGAGAGGGGAGGGGTACCAGTAATTAATGAGAACGCGAGAGGTGGCGTTCGTGTAAGACATCTTACACGAACGCCGCCGCCTCGAAGACCCAACAATCCGTCAATGTAAACAAATATGGCGGTGAGCGAGTGACATGGCTGCTCGTGCCATATTGTAGTGGCGAGGCTGCGTTGTCTTCAAGGTGAACAAGTGGGAGTTGTGCGGGTGGTGGAGCAGCGGGAAGAGACGAGATGCCTCCCAAGCGTAACATGTCCGCCGAGGACCTGGACGACGCCGACGACGACGAAGTGGTAAGTTAACAGCTGGATGATCTTGGTTATTTTTTTTTTGTCTTCAAAGTGAAATTTTGCAATTTGAAAACGACTTATCAGTTATTACTTCCCATATAAATTATTTATATGTTATTTGTCAATCTATTGTGGATGGGTATCTCATTAACGCTCTCATATTTGATGGATTGTTCATTTATTAGTAGGGAAAATCGACTAATGTTTATACTTTCAATTTCTTCTATTTGTTTTCCTTCTTGTTGCTGTTGGGGTTATGGTGACTGTAGGCCGGTCACGCCACACTGCCAGTGTCTCCAGTCTGGCTACAGCTGAAAAATGGAACGAAGTTGTGTATCACTTGGGCGTGTTATCCTTTGTTATAACCTCTGGAGCTGCCCAGTGACGTGGAGGAAGTGGAACCTTTTTGGAGGTTGTCGTTTAAGATTCGCTACTTGGAACAAGAAGTTCCAACAAGAAGTTGGAACTAAACTGTTGGAACTTGAAAGAGCAACTAAACAAGAAGTTCCAAGTAGCACGGGCTATGGTGAGCCCGTAGTGGACTTACCTGGCACAGGAGCGGGGCAAGTAGCACGGGCTATGGTGAGCCCGTAGTGGACTTACCTGGCACAGGAGCGGGGCAAGTAGCACGGGCTATGGTGAGCCCGTAGTGGACTTACCCGGCACAGGAGCGGGGCAAGTAGCACGGGCTATGGTGAGCCCGTAGTGGACTTACCTGGCACAGGAGCGGGGCAAGTAGCACGGGCTATGGTGAGCCCGTAGTGGACTTACCTGGCACAGGAGCGGGGCAAGTAGCACGGGCTATGGTGAGCCCGTAGTGGACTTACCTGGCACAGGAGCGGGGCAAGTAGCACGGGCTATGGTGAGCCCGTAGTGGACTTACCTGGCACAGGAGCGGGGCAAGTAGCACGGGCTATGGTGAGCCCGTAGTGGACTTACCTGGCACAGGAGCGGGGCAAGTAGCACGGGCTATGGTGAGCCCGTAGTGGACTTACCGGCACAGGAGCGGGGCAAGTAGCACGGGCTATGGTGAGCCCGTAGTGGACTTACCTGGCACAGGAGCGGGGCAAGTAGCACGGGCTATGGTGAGCCCGTAGTGGACTTACCTGGCACAGGAGCGGGGCAAGTAGCACGGGCTATGGTGAGCCCGTAGTGGACTTACCCGGCACAGGAGCGGGGCAAGTAGCACGGGCTATGGTGAGCCCGTAGTGGACTTACCTGGCACAGGAGCGGGGCAAGTAGCACGGGCTATGGTGAGCCCGTAGTGGACTTACCGGCACAGGAGCGGGGCAAGTAGCACGGGCTATGGTGAGCCCGTAGTGGACTTACCTGGCACAGGAGCGGGGCAAGTAGCACAGGCTATGGTGAGCCCGTAGTGGACTTACCTGGCACAGGAGCGGGGCAAGTAGCACGGGCTATGTTGAGCCCGTAGTGGACTTACCTGGCACAGGAGCGGGGCAAGTAGCACAGGCTATGTGAGCCCGTAGTGGACTTACCCGGCACAGGAGCGGGGCAAGTAGCACGGGCTATGGTGAGCCCGTAGTGGACTTACCTGGCACAGGAGCGGGGCAAGTAGCACAGGCTATGTTGAGCCCGTAGTGGACTTACCTGGCACAGGAGCGGGGCAAGTAGCACGGGCTATGGTGAGCCCGTAGTGGACTTACCCGGCACAGGAACGGGGCTGTAACTCGTTTTTTGGAGGATATTGTAGCACTTTTCTTGCAACCAGCCCCATCACGGAGAGTGAAAACTATGTGAGGAGGAAGGAAGACACTGAGGTGGAGTGAGGCAGTTTGGAGGTTCATCTGATCAGTAAATAAACATGAACAACGTTGCAGGAAATAGTCTATGGTCTTCCCTTGATGAGGGCACAACCGACGATGTGGACCATCAATCATTTGTACACAGTCGAGTGTCTATTTAGTCAAGTGTGTCTAATATTTAAATAGGTAATCACTAAGTAATTACATTCAAAGAGTTTTGTGAAGTGTCAGAGTAGTTAATAAATGGAATGCATTAGGCAGTGATGTAGTAAAAGCTGACTCCGTACACAGTTTCAAATGTAGTTATGATAGATCCCAATAGGCTCAGGAACCTGTACACCAGTTTCCTGGAGCATACCTGGAGAGGGTTTCAGGAGTTGCTATTCTCCCGAGCCTGGCCTCAGGCCAGGCTCGACTTGTGATAACTTGGTCTGATTAATTAAGCCCAACTAAATTGCTTGAAGCGGCAATTGGCTTCCAACACCACCACACAGCCATAAGCCAGGCCTTGGGACCCTGGAATGGGGCTTAAGTAGAGCGTCTAATCTCTCTCACCACTCACACTTTCACAGACAGTGTTTTGAACCACTGAGTGCTTATCCTTGATGGGAGCTTTATGATGGTGTATTCTGCTGTATTTATGTATTAGTGTATGGTGTATTTCTTTGTGACATTCTCACAAACTACACTGCAGTTTGCTCACTGGCTTTTATTGCTGCATGTGAGGAAGCTGTGTCCATAATGGTGCCAACTAAACAAATGCGTTACTGCCCTGCACAGCAGTATTCTTACCCTGGAGGGACAAGTGTTTGAGATTCATCTGTCCTGGAAGGAGAGGGGGGGGGGGGGTTCTGGAACTGGAACATTTCCCTGGATCTATAATACAGCCTAAAACAGAACCCCACCTGGAGAACAGATGCACCATGGTGCCACAGGGTGCCACATGTGGATATCTACCATACAGTATGGTAGATAATTGATGGTTACACTCTGCCTATTTTCTTTGTGTAATATCTGCCTCTTCCATCTGTGACATGATTTGGCTGCATTAAACCTACCAATTCCCCAGTTATTTGCCTCATGGATCAAAAGGACTGTACATAAAACAAAAAACATGTGAGAAGTCATTTCACTTCAACATGCAGTGTGCTGCCTTCCTTTTGTATGTAATTACCTAAGTGTAGTACAGGATGAGAGCTACGCTCGTGGTGTCCCGTCTTCCCAGCACTCTTTGTCATATAACGCTTTGAAACTACTGACGGTCTTGGCCTCCACCACCTTCTCCCTTAACTTGTCCACCGTCTACCACTCTATTGCGAAAGGTGAATTTTCTTATATTTCTGCGGCATCTGTGTTTAGCCAGTTTATATCTATGACCTCTTGTTTGAAGTTCCAGGTCTCAGGAAATCTTTCCTGTCGATTTTATCAATTCCTGTTACTATTTTGTATGTAGTGATCATATCACCTCTTTTTCTTCTGTCTTCTAGTTTTGGCATATTAATGCTTCTAACCTTTCCTCGTAGCTCTTGCCCTTCAGTTCTGGGAGCCACTTAGTAGCATGTCTTTGCATCTTTCCAGTTTGTTGATGTGCTTCTTAAGATATGGGCACCACACACCGCTGCATATTCTAGCTTTGGCCTAACAAAAGTCATGAACAATTCTTTAGTATATCGCCATCCATGTATTTAAAAGCAATTCTGAAGTTAGAAAGCATAGCATATGTACATGTATAGTGCCGCCTCCACTCAACATATTGAGCAGTATAGCTGTATCTTCATTCTTGGTATTATTGACCATTTTCATTGATACATAAGGTAGTTGTTTCTGTATTGATCAAAAAGACATTCACTTTGTGCGAATTGTTTAACTCTATGATATATTTTAGTTTGAATTTTGGAAAGATTATTTGCATTACAGTACTTTTAAGCAGAATTATTTACCCATAATTAAATTATTTATTAAAATTTCCTTAACATTTTATGCACCCAAATTTAAACACAAAAAATTGTGTATTGTGTAAAAGTGTATGACATGTTTCAGTTAATAAAATATAATATACCAGAACTGGAGAGAGTTACTTTGTCATTACTTTCAGGAAAAGTTGATCAGTAAAGATGATGACGTTGCAGACGATGATGAAGATTTCTTCCTCAAGTAAGTTATATTTGAATGATGTTGTGGTAATAATGTGCTGAATATTGCGAAATATTTCTTTTTGAGCGGATCCTCGGTTGCAGGTCGGTCTACCCAGGACACAGCATTTACCAAGCTCTCTTTGACCTACACCTTTCTCCCCAGTAATAATAATCATTAGAAATGGTCTTGTCACTTAGCTAGAGAGGGGCAATAGGAGAAGTAAGTTCAGTCCACCACCAAGAACTTCTAGCTATGATAAAAGGGGTGTGTGTTTGGGAGTACCATGTTGCTGTTGTTAAGATTCGCTACCTGGAACACATAGTTCCAAGTAGCACAGGCTATGGTGAGCCCGTAGTGGACTTAGTGAAAGGGGTGTGTGCTTGGGAGTACCAAGTGTTGGAATCCTCCTCACGGATCCATCTGATTTTCCTCGTTGATACATCACGTTAATGTGATTTCATCGTTCATTCTAACTATGATGCTAAAGAGCGGAACAGTAATAACCAACACCTCTTTAGAGACCATAGGAATCATAATCAGCAAGGACAACCAGTTGCTAACCACAGTACTCACAACTCTGAGTACCATTAAACACCAGCAGCATTGACAAGTTTGGAGAAGCAAGCAACTCTTACTATAGACAATTAATTTGTATTACAAGAATGCCTTAAAATATCTGTTTTATTTATACAAGACTATTTACACTCTTGTAGAGCCAGTAATACACACAGCATTTTGGGCAGGGCCTTTATCTTACTTTTTCCCTGAATACGACCCACCAAATCTTTTTAACAATCAGGTTCCCATTTACTGCTGAACAGAGGTGAACAGAGGCATACAGTGAGGATTGGTGCGTAGTTGAGGCCAGATCGGGGAGACAATAAACTTCCAGAACCCTCTCCAGGGATGCTTTCTCCAGGTAGTCAATCCTCCTCATGGTTAATGAATCCAAATTTGCTCGAGAAGTGTGGGGGGTGAGGTGTTACCACTGCGCCACAGAGTCTGTTCAGATTTGGGGTGTGTCAGTTTTAGAACTACTGTATAATAACTGAGGCCTGGTCTCGTAACCTTATATAGAATGACATTTCTGCCACTTCAACTGATCTTATCTTACCTGTAATGGTATTTGAATATAAATGCACTAATGTATATGTAGGAAAATTATTGCAGCACATTATTAGCATTAATGAGGTCCTCAACTGTCAAATTACACTTCAGAGGGTATGGCATTGAGCTCATTAACCAGACTTGGTCCATTTATTGGGATGGATTAACATAATTTCCATGTCGGGATAATCACAAAATCTAGAAAATTGGGCTCTCAATAGTGGGAGTTCGAGTGTATAATATTATATATTCGTTTTGAAATGCTGTATATAATTTTTTTTTTTGGAAAGAAGCCGAGCCAGTTTAAATCCTAATCACACAATCATCTTCAGCTACCTTTCACTAAACACCCTAATCCCCATACCCCACAATCACCCCCATGCAGCCACTTCCATATCAGAGTGCCCTGCTCCCTTCCCCCTGCAACATCCTAATTTACCTACACATTCATCACCGACCTTTTCTATCGTAATGTCCCCTCCAGCCTATCAGCTTACTTAGCAACAACCCATCATCCAACTCAAACTTGACCACCTCACAACCACCACCATAAACCTGCTTACAAACCATATTTGCACATGTACATATAAATCCCTGATATACATCTGTATACTGTTACTAACTGTGAATCCCACACCCCCATGTACCTGTGACCACTTACTGCAAACCCAAGCACACTAAAACTACACAACTAGTATACACAGCCACATCCACCCAACCTCACACACATTTACCATGACCACTGTTTATACAAGCCTAGCCACACCTTAGCCATGACAGAGCTACAGAGGAGAGGTTCGAAGTGCATTAATACAGTATTACCGGAGCTAGAGGATAGAAGAAAAGAGGCGATATGATCACTATGTAGAAATACGTACAAGGAATGACAAATGATAGGCAATTCTTGAGAATCCTTGGAATTTCACTAGAACAAAAGTCAATAGACTTTACACTAACTAACAAATAGCTACCAGACCCAAAGAGAATTATTGAGAACATTCTCGTCTTTCACAGAGTAATTAGGACCAGTTGGCAACAGGTTAAGTGAGAAGGTGGAGGAAGCCAAAACCGTCAGGGTGGGTTTCAAAGGCGTTAATATGGCAGAAAGCAGTACGGGATGACAGGCACCACCACGCGCACAGCTCTCATCCTGTAACGACAATTAGGTAATTACACACATACATCCCAAACTATTTACACATCCCCACCGACCCACGCATACATATTCCCCACCAACTGTACATCCACCCCCCAACGTTCAGATTTCCCACCAACTGTACACCCACCCCTCTTAAATCCCCACCAACATACTATACACCCACACCACTTAAAACCCCCCAACAGTACTATACACCCACCCCCCTCAACCCCACCAAACTGTGCACCTGCAACCCATCCTCCTCCACAGCCATCCATACAGCCCAACTCACCCATGTCCCCCACCAATCATACACCCACATCCCCACCTACCATACACTCACATCCCCACACCGATACACCCATGTCCCCCACCAAATCCATACACTCCTTCACGTCCCCCACACCCATACCACCCCCACGTCCCCCAACCAATCATTACACCTCCCCGGGTCCCACCAACCCATACACCACCACATTCCCCTACCCAACCATACAGCCCAGCGTCGCCCCACCAACCAATGAGCACGACCAATCATACTCCCACCAATCATACACCCACGTCCCCACCAACCATACACCCACATCCCCACCAACCATACACCACGCCCCCACCAACCATACACCCACATGCCCACCAACCATACACCCACATCCCCACCAGCCAGTACAACCCACTCCACACATATGATGCACAATCAATTTTCTTTCTCCTGTCCATATTTGAAACGTATGTACAGTGGTACATATAGCTTTACATATATATAGTATGGTATACTGTTATTGGGCATGTCTGCGTATACAGTATCGAGTTGGGAATACTTCATTTGATTGGTGTGCAGTCGACACCACACATTGAAACTTGTATAACTGTGGAATTACTCATGCCATGATAGCTGCTCTAGGCTGTCTTGCGAGACGTGATGTTCAATTAAGGTACTTGTAGTTCATCATTAAGAAACCTGTTGGTTTTATTGTTCAGTTCGCTTATGCATACTTATCTGCTCTAACCTGCATTATCTTCTCTTAAGTGACATTATCTAATCTTGCCGAGGTTGCTATCTCGAGCCACGCGTTAATCTTTTCAAAGACTGCTGATGTGTTATGCAATACATGGACTGCACCTTGTTGGAAGTTTGTTTGGGACAAATTTTCACACCCAGTATAGATTAATGCTCTAGTGTGTGTCCCTGCCTTTGTTCCACAACTTACCATTTTCATGTAGGTCTAGATTCTCATCAAGGCCTTGAATGGATGAGTACTTGTCAGCCCGAAGTTGTATGCACGCCTGTGACATACCTCGTGCGACATAATGAGATTTGTATTCCCATACGTGTTTTCTGTGGACACATTTCGTTGTGGTAATAGATTTGCTACTTCCTTTTTATACATTTTCCCTC
>WNGS01162647.1:7218365-7234067 GCA_020271785.1 Procambarus virginalis
TTTGTGTTATCATTGTACTGATGAGTAATGACAACACTTCCCGTCCTCCCAGTAGATGAATTGACACAATGGCCCCACAACCCGGCTTCCTCCTACAGTTTATGAAACCGTAAAAGATGTTGATATATGTTTAGCCACAGTTTGAGGGTTAAGACTTGGCACAATCCTGTCCATTGGACCAGCAAAAATCTTGCTGTGTTCTGGCCGGAAAGGACTTTTGATATGCACTCAGAGGTTGATTTTGTTAAACAAAATTAGCATTGGTATTTATTCAAATTCTCATATTTTCAGAGGACCCTCCAGCAAGAAGACTGTTCGATTTGCTGCTGATAAATTAAAGGAGTAAGTATATTATGATCATATTGATTTTATGTTTGATGTATTTCTGAACATAATACAAATGTGACATACCACCATGGCCGTCCTCCTGTTGCCAAAATAGGAAGTGGGAAACTTCTCTGGCTATAATATACTGTATATTGGTCACACAAGATTAACTCACGGGTGCTTGATGGAGCATACATGTGCACCTTATTTTAAGAACCGCCTTGTTCTGCTAACAGTCGCCACCTTGTACAATGTCCCAATTTTAAAAACGATAATAAATTTTACTTTCCAACTATTTCTTCGAGTTAGTTCTTCGAGTTAGGTCATCGACCAGGAGGCCTGGTCGATGACCGGGCCGCGGGGACGCTAAGCCCCGGAAGCACCTCAAGGTAACCTCAAGGTAGTGTTGTCTTAATTAAAATTTTCAGTGAATCTGCCTCCTTTGTCGGTGCTCATCTTATCTTTCTGATATTGTTTTGGTAATGCTGTTTAGTATTACAGCTTAGTGCTATCCTTTGATATTTATTTTCTGAAGCGTAGTACTGTGTGATTATCTTGAAGGTACCCAAATGTTGCAGATTACTGTAGGTTACCTTTGATCCTTTGTAAGCCATCTGTCATGCATATACTTTGCATCAAAATGTATGTACAATATTAGATTTACATTAGCTGTACTTGAAAGTGTAGCCTGGTTTTCTGGGGTACAAACTTGGAGCTGAACACATCAGCCCTGGGGGTTTTCCCAGAGGAGGAATTCTTTTGGAAATACTGTATACAGTTACAAATTACTTTTACTATTCAAGATCTGCACTTCCCCGAAGCTTCACTGCACATGAGGATCACTACCCAGAAGCTGGACATGATCATTCCACACAATCATTCTGTACACTGTCCTCACTACTCACCATCCTCATTATTGACAATCTTCACAATGCACATACTGTACAATCATCTTTACATACAAGCATAATTATACGCAATCTTCTGTGTGCACATGAGGTCCTTGCTGCGTATGACTTTCATCATACTCGGTTCTCATGTTGGGTTTAGGATCTTCTCTGCACACACGATCACCAATGCAGGTGAAAAACGTTTGTTGTCAGGATCGTCACCACACTTGCTGCCCTTCTTTATATCTTCATCCCTTCAGAATCCATATTCCATTGGTTTTGAGAACCCATTGAGATCTTGGGCCCCTAAGGCGGGGGGTCCCTTCTAGATCTGAAATTTTGTGCTTTTATAAACTTCCTGCCATTATGACTATATAACACTTGGAAGAAGAATTAAATAAGGATTTGGGATGGGATGCGGTAAATGATCTTGTTGGGTGACTGGGTGGCAGAGTGACAAACGCGCTTCTTGTAGGTTGACATTCAATCTCCGACCATCCAAGTGCTTGGCCACCATTACATTCCTCCAGTCTATCCCAGTCATTATCCTCATATCCCTCCCAAGTGCTAGATAGTCATAATGACTTGGTGCTTTCCCTTGATCATTATTTTACCCATCTTCTCGGGATACTGCACTTCTGCCTTCCTTCAGATGGCAGAAGTGCAGTATTCCAGAAAGAGGGGGAAAGGGAGGGGGTTAAAGAGCTGGAAAGAGTGAAATTCTTCTGCAGTGATCACAGTCTTCTGGAGAAACTTGTGCTGGAGAGTAATGTGTCAGGACTACAGATAGATGCACGACTGGAGATACCTCCTTTGATCAGCCGTGACAGATAGATGCAGGACTGGAGATACCTCCTTTGATCAGCCGTGACAGATAGATGCAGGACTGGAGATACCTCCTTTGATCAGCCGTGACAGATAGATGCAGGACTGGAGATACCTCCTTTGATCAGCCGTGACAGATAGATGCAGGACTGGAGATACCTCCTTTGATCAGCCGTGACAGATAGATGCAGGACTGGAGATACCTCCTTTGATCAGCCGTGACAGATAGATGCAGGACTGGAGATACCTCCTTTGATCAGCCGTGACAGATAAATATTTAGTTTCAAGAGCGCTGCAGGCTTTGATATACAGTACAGTATTAATTTCTGGTATTGAGTGTTACACCTTCCTAAATTGGACAATACGTTGGAATAAACATACTGTACTTGGGAATACAGAATTGAAGCATATGCCACTTATATGAATGCCAGCATAATCATCTTTGAAATAAAATATTTATGCAACTTTAATTTTCAGAAAAGAAGCATAGGAAAAATAGCAATAAATGAAACATTTTAGAAGTATTTGGACACTATCTTGTAATATAATATGCATAGCATGCTTGATGCTTTTCATGTTTAGTAAATGTATAAAGATATGCTCTATAAGAATTTTCCTAATTTTCTATTCATGATTTATCCTTTAATGTTGTGGTAACAGTGTGCGAGTGCAGATAGCCGAGGTGACGGATGTGATGCGTGACAATGTTGGGAGGCTATTGGAAAGAGGAGATCAGTTAGATAACCTACAAGACAGATCAGAAGGCTTGGCAACCACCTCTGACCAGTTTCGTACCTCTGCTACTCGCCTTAGACGCAACATGTGGTGGCAGAACACACGTGCCAAGCTATGCATCGGTGGTGCGGTGACAGTCATCTTTCTTGTGATATTCAGTAAGTCGTATTATTTTATGTTTTACTTTGACTATCAATATACAAATTATGCATTGTAGAATTTTCACCTGGGATTCTAGGTACTACATAACACATTGAATGACATGTGCATCACTTGATTATTCAGGTTAAACTTAGTTTGGTCTGGCCAGTAGTAGACTGGGTGACTGCCTTCGTCAAGTGGATTTTTTGTTCCGGCATACTGTTCTTAATAGTTATATGCCACTGTTGTACAATAGTCTTGAATTGTACACTAAAATAGTTTTCCTCACATGAACTATATTCTACTGTGTTACAATGTTAAAGTTGTGCGAAAGAATTATTTCCCTTTTGGGAACAGCAGGAAAGTAATGTACTCCTTTTTCTGACCTGCCAAAAGGGGTTACTGTATGAAATTGGCACTGCAAAGCACATAATAAAAATTTGTGGGATGGTTGGTTGCCCCAAGATGGACCTCTTTTTGTTAATGTGGAACTAGCAGCTCCCATGTTATGTGGCTCCATTCCCTGATTGTGAGGCCTTTGCTGTGGATGCCTTTTAGCCAGACTAGGGTCTGTGGGAGTTCCTTTATCTCTTGTTTGGCTTTTGCTGTGTTCTTATCAGCCTGGAGCTGTAGATTCCAGCCCTTTGGATCTATTGTCCAAACTTGCACATATTCCGTGGCTCTGCCTCCTTCAGCAGTTTGCATAAAGATGTGGTTTGAAACTCTGCTAATCTACACGTTTGGAGTTTTTTAATTTTGGTTTACTGCTCTTCATATGGTTCGCAGGTGGACGATCACTTTGGTGGAGCTGCTGCTGTTGGTTTTCTGTGGGAACACTTTGTCGGCACCATTGTGCAAGTTATCTTGGGCATTTTTTCACCAGCGACTTACACATTCCAGTGAGCCTTTTTGGTCTCTGGATAGGGTCTTGGATTTTATTTTCTCTCCACAGTTCTCAGTTGCCCCTTAGGTCTGTGATTGTTTTTATAAGGTGGTGGCGTTGTTGGCTCCTCATTTCCGGATGTAGGGTTGAGAGCTTCAAGCACTCCTTTGGAAGCAGGGTTTCTGTTCCTTTGGCCTGGGTGAGCACTTTCATCATTTGCAGCTTTCTCCTTTTCTGGCTAAAAATTAAACGGCTGGTTTCTGGAGGGGTCTTCTGGTGGTTGACACTTGGTTTGTTCAGTCGGGGAGCGCATTATTTGTTGTGTCCGGTTGCAGCTGTCTGTCGTCACCTCTGTGCCACTTCCAGCGCACGGGCTGATGTTTTAATTGTTGATCTGATGTTCCTGATCCCATTTGTCTTAGGCTGTCTACAGTGTCAGCAAGTTTAGTCAGCTTGCCGTCAACCTTCGGGCCCATGAGTTTTGTAAGTTTGCAGCTCTTGTGTTTACAAATATTATCCTGGTTTGATGTTCAGGCTTGGGGGGGGTTTTCTTAATCTAACAGGGGGGGGGGCTAATTACCAGGTGGGTCATTTATGAGTTACCATGCTGTAACCTATTTTGTTTTGATTTACCTTTCTGGTGGTCTTTTCCCAATTTGAGTAATTTGGTATCTTCATCTCCTTGCACCTGTATAGAGGGGGGGGGGCAGGTTTGAACCTCTGGTCCTTGGTAGGCTCATAATGACTGGTAAGGGCCTTTTGTGATTCAAATTGTGAAGAGCTATTCAGGAGGTTAGCAACAAGGAGCCACCGAGGACTCTCCAGAAATAAGTGTTTCATTACATTTAATGATGCTTTTATTTAGCATAAAATATAATCCAGAATGCAACCTATTTTGCATCTGAAAGTTCAGAAATTCATCCCTTCATGGAATTGGGATTCTACAGAACATCAAAATGAAAGTCAATTTTTGTACAAAATATGGAGATCATTTTTATTGTTATGGTAATTTTAACTGAAGAGAATAATGGATGTGAAAAACATTGATCGTGGCTTACTAACTTATACTGTACAGTATTTTGACATTTGTAGTGGGTAAGGATATGCAAATACATTGAAGTAAAAATAATAATATGCATTTTTAATACAACTTTTTATATAAGTACATTGTAATAAATTCACAGTTCTCTTATTATTATGATATTCAAATATTACTTCCTTTACAGTTCCAGTGATAATCAAAATGAATTCTTAAGATGTCCACCTTGGCAAATACACTTGAAGGTTGTGGGGGTAACCTAGTCGCTGGTACCACAGATTATCTTTAAGAACCGAGTAGATAATTATACGTTTGTGTTCGGATTTGCAAATTGTTTAATGTTGGGGTCCTTTAAGATATTCCAAAGGATTAACATTTTCATTATTGCATTTTTGCTCCGAGTTTACTTTTGGCTCCAACCTCAATTCTTATGTTTTGTTTTGTGTATTTTCCGATTTTCAGTTAAATTTCAGAGCTGTTAACTTGACCCGTGTTAATCCTTTTGTATTTATATCCAAATATAGTTTCTGATGTTTAATTATAGATAGAAGATAATTATAATTTGTTTTATCAGCTAAATCAATATAGTTGCTACTTAATATATTTAGGTTTATTGAGGTAACAAATATTTCGTAGGTAGTCCAATGTATTTGGAATGCATTTACATGCGCTTATTTTTCTATTGTGAGAAGCACTTTATTAGATCAAATTAGTTTTGGTTCATAGATTATGTGTAGAGTATATTAGTATATTTTTATAATTCTCTCAATTTTCATATATACAGTAAGTGGAGCATAGAAAAATTATGTTGTATACATTATTTCATTATTCCACCTTTCTTCTATAGCATTTAAAGCCTTAATGCAGACTGAGAATCATATAGCATTGTATATTCTGTAATGGTAATGACTAGGGGACTGGTATCTATATTAGTGGTTACCTGGTGTATGATGTATTGATGGTACACTCTTCCAGTGGTTTACTTTGCTGCGGTAAGTTGCCGTCAAGGTGTAAGAATCCCTGATATTTGTATGAATCAGAAATGTATATATGGGTTAATTTATAGGAATCCTTAGTAATGAAATGAATTATTAGGTTCACCTGTTTTAAAGTAAATCCACATGTTTATGTATCTAGCTGTGGTCAGCTTAATAATTCAAGCATATGTAGCTGAGGTTTGCTATATTTTATTGTACCTATGTCTTTCCTTGTGTGTTAATGTAACTAATAATTACATTTCTTTTATGAACAAACTCAAGTATGAAGCACAAGTATCTCCACCAAGATCACTTGTGCTGTACTTACTCCATGGTAATGACTACAGTATTAATTTATTTTACAAATATTTTGGTAAATATAACTTGACATCAATGATTATTATAAGTGCATAAAGAATTCCCTTTCTTCTTATATTTTCCCCAAAGTACAGTACATGTATGTCTTAAGATTCTATAAGATTCTTAAGATTAATTCTTAAATAGGTAATCAAATTTGTACATTTTCTTTCAATACAATGATCATGTCAGTCATATTATATCTCAAAACGTTCTACAGTACTGTACTTGGTATAAATGTATATTTGCACGTTTGAGAAAATTCCAGCAGCTAAACAAACAAATGTTGTACTTGATTTCAGTAATTTAGTTTAGATTGATACAATTACCATATGATAATGATTTTAATGTAAATTACCTGTGATGACATAGCATCTAGATATTTAAAATATGTTGCAGCTATTTCTTGGTGATAAAATCTGTGCAGGATTTATTGGAAAGGTTGGGTAGGATTACTAACAGTAGGTTGTGCAACTGATCATAAAAAACATTTGAAACTACAGGCGATGAGTCACAGTAACGTGGCTAAAGTATGTTGACCAGACCACACACTAGAAGGTGAAGGGACGACGACGTTTTGGTCCGTCCTGGACCATTCTCAAGTCAATTGTACAATCGACTTAAGAATGGTCCAGGACAGACCAAAACGTTGTCGTCCCTTCACCTTCTAGTGTGTGGTCTGGTCAACACTTGAAACTACTCAAAATATTGAGTGGTGTAATGGCTTATAAAATACATCTTGAAATAACATGAGTGTATGGCCACACCATACCTTGAGAATGTAGCCAAGTCTTAGGCGAAAACTGCCCGTTTGACTGCAACTTATGTTTTATATTAAATCATCCAAGCCGATATAATTATTGCCCCATCTCAGGTTAATATGTCCTTACATCGTTCATGTCCCATATGTAGCAAACTTTGTGGAAATATTTTGTATTGTGTGCACTGAAAAATGTCACCTGATTACAGTAATGTTTTTATGTAACTTAATGTTGATGATGCTGCTTTGATCATAAATATTTGTTAGTACATGTACAGTATAGTATTGTCAAACTCAAGAAGGATTTCAAGTTTCCAGAATTTTTGTTTGCCTTTATTTCACATTATAATGCAATCATAATTAACGTTATTTTGCTAATTAATGTATAATTTTCTTTGGTTAAAGGATTTTTAATGTTGAGCATCTTTGTTTTAAACACACACTAAACTATGTCATAAACATTCCTTTATATACTTGTGCAACTATCATAAGATTAACATGTTAAAAATTCTTAATATGAAAAAACTAACAAAAACCAAATGTAGTTTTGTTAGTAATGTATTACACGTGGTATGTATCATCTCGAGTGTTTACGTACAATAGTATCACTAGTGTGGGGGCATTTCATCCATGCCTTGTGTCGTTGAATGTGTGAAATAATCCTACCATAAGAGTATTTCATACTTGTACTTGACTGCCTACTTAATGTACAGCAAAGTTGTACTTTGTTTAACAAATTTAAAGTGTAATAATTTGTATTTTTTTTATGTCAGTGGGTGTTGTACAGAGACTAATAATTATTAATATATTCCCCGTATGATTCTTTGATTTATTCAATTAGTACTCGTGTCACAGTAAATAAAAGATTCATTACGTCAACGTTGCCCTGTGTTACGCAATGGTTTACGTTATTTTCTTTGCCATCATGAGTGGGCAGAGTGAAGTATATCAGTAGTAAGATAAAAGATTGCCTAATTAAATGATTAGGTCACATATTTAGAAAGAACGCCCTCGTTATGGCCGGTACCTTGGCCTGGTGAGGAGGTCTCAAGAAATGTTACGATCAAAACCCACCTTCAATAGCCTTTTTGAAATTTCACTTCTGTCCTAAGGAACCAAAGGAAGACAAAAGTCTGTTGGTGGAAGTCCCACCGGTGTGTTTACTATGCATGAAAACATGTATATTCCCTATTTTCTTTCATCTTGGAATTTAACATCTCGGGAGAGTCCGACCCCTTTGTCTACTGACCAATTGCCTATCATGGAGATCACCAATATTTATGCAATCAACTCCTTTCAGCTAAGTGATCTGTAAACCTTTTCCCGATTTTTTTTGTTTTGCTTAACTCATTCAGCTATGGAGCCGCACGTACCAACAGCTATACCAGCAGATATGAAGAAGTATACATTTCTCTGTATTTTTAGATAACCTGAACTTGATACTCTTTTAGAGGAAGTTCCAAAGTTTACCACACTGATTTAATTCTAAAGCTTTCAATTCCTTATTCACAACCCAGTGTGGACTAAGAGGGGCCAGAAATGAATACACAAGAATCAGGAGGGTAGTGGAGCAGCAGTTTGATAATGACATTGCAATAGAGCAAAGAACAAACCTGAGCAGTTGTATAGTCCGAGATGGAGGAAAAGAACAGTACAAGACTAAGTGATTATACTACCAGAACAAGGAGGATCATTCATGGAGAATGACAAAGAAGTGTGTGAAGTAGTCAATAAGAGGTACCAGGCGCTCTGAATCAGAACCCAATGGATGTGGAGAGGCAATAACGGGCAGTCAGAAGTAGCACTGAACAAAGGTACAGTACTATATATATGAAGCCAGCAGATAACAAAATGTAGTTAAAACAGTAGGATCAGACCACATATCACCTCTGTTATTGAAGAACTTCTGTTACACACTGACAAGACCTTTATACGACGAGATTGGAGGACACTTACAGATTGGTGATATAACAATCACATCAATACCTAAGTGTTCTCTTAGTTTTTATATTAAACTAATGATAAACATTAAAATTTTACAATCTACTCTTTAATAAAAAATTTAAGTTTTAAAAAGTGAAGTATGAAAATTATACTACTGTACTGTAATTGTAATATAAAAACATTATTCAAAATAACACAGTAAGGTATAACTGCATCGGCTAATGGAGTAGAGTACTGTACTTACTGTTCAGTAGTTGGTCCCAGTTACTTATAGAAGCCTTTTGGTGGAAGTGAAAATATATCTGCCGTTGATGGTTCTTTCCGCTCGTCACAGTATGATTCTCTTGACAATACCTTTGAATTTGGGAAGAGGCAGGCTAAGTGTTAGTTTCCCATTGTCAGAAACTTGGCTTGTTGTTTATTGAGCTTATTGGTCCCCCTATACCAACTACTTACCTTTTTCCGAGAGTAAACAACTGCCACTCCCAGGTACCTACTGCTAGGTGAACAGTGGCATCGCGTGTAGGAAAACGAGTCTTGACGTCTCGTCCTGCCCAAGACCATTCTATTGCAACCCGATAATAATGTTAATTAATTTACAGAGTGACTTTGTTCTATTCTTTTATTAAACATACTTTAACAATATGGATTGCAGTCAATTGGGATAATGTATGAAGCCATTACCTCTCATTATGCAATTTAACAAACATTGCAACATTTGTTACCAACCGTTATTTGTGCCCTAGCTGGACAACACGTCTACCGTGTACACAACAGTACAAGGTATTTTTGGCCACGTTTAATTTCAAGCCATTAAAGGTTTAAAAAGTGCACCCAACATAATTGTTAAGCTAATGCTGTTTAATTAAAAAGTGTGAAACTCATCTTTAAGGATTCTGGTACAAAATTTAATACGTATTGGTAAAATGGAAACATATCGACACATATGCTAAATTAAATAGACCAGGAGAGAACCCTGAAATACTGTATTACTATAAATCAACACACAGCTACTGCATTAATAAAATACTAAAATTTTGTATGATAATCATATAATCTATCTAATATGATATTGTAGTCTTATATCTGACTTTGTATCAGAGAAGTAATAACATGCATTTGCAGTACTATGAAGTCAAAACTGGAAGTAAATCACATTTGTTTGTAAACTTGTAATACTGTTTCTAGGCCTATCAATACAATGTGCAAACAAACACAAACATCAATAAGAAGTTCACGCACAATCATCATTAACTGGTACAGTCACAGCATGTCCTCAAGATAAACATACAGTATTCAAAGATCAAAGCACTAATTAATGCAGATATTTAAACAATTCCACTAATTGTGGAATTCACTAATCCTATTGCCAATACATCATTTGCCAAAAAAAATAACTGAACGAGACTCAAAATATCATTTCTTTTAGAAATCATAGAAAAACAGGAAAATTGAGCAGACTTAATATTCTATAACACTGAGGAATCTATCATACAAATCTAATACAAAAAATACAATTCCTGCAATTATAAATTCACCAAAACTGCTTCTATGAGCTCTAGTGAAAAAATATATAAACCGCTGTAATTGAATAAATTTCACGAACCACTGTTGAGAACCTACCAGTCAACCACTAACAGCTCTACTACAAATATAATACACTTCACTTCACAAAAATATGTACTGCATACATTATCACAAGGATAAGTCTGTACTTTTATATTAACAAATCACATACATGTACACTGCCTTTCAGTTTCACACGAAAATTAAAAGGCTACAGTTAAACAAACATGGATCAGTATTCTTTAGTCTTTACAACCTACCTATCAAAGTACAGTACTGTACAGTAAATGAAAGCTGTCTAAATCCAGATCTCTAATAAACAATTCTTCTCTAACAACCTTAATGCACATAACAAATTGCTTATTTGATGTGGGTTTAATTCATATTGATTGTAAAGCAAAATCAATGTGAATTCATACCATGGGATTGTTTGAAATTGTGGAGAAGCAATGCAGGTGCTAGCAGGAACACCCACTACCATCTGCCGCTTGTTAAAATGTTGTACACAACTATCTTTTATAATCACACACACTTTACTGAATAATATTTTCAATATGTGACCTGCTAAGTACATTGTACGGAAGTTAAAAATTATAACGTTATTAAAATATAAATTTCCTTCTTTGTAACACAAGTCCAAATATGATGTATACCCTACATACCTCTCTCAACATTCTAGGTTTATCTTACGTTTGTTTAAATTTTACATCCTCTCTAAATATTTTACTGTGAATCCCATTTCATAAGGTGTAAGTGTTCTTTCAATCAGCTGTCCAAGATACATTTATTGTGGTCTCTGAAGCTAGAAACGTAGGAGAATCTTTGAGTCAATATCAATCCTAAAATCAGGAGAGCCAGTCGTCATCATCTTCCTCGTCATCACCAAATAGAGGTGGTGTTGGAGGTCGTGGCCGCCAGTCCTGTAATAGTGTGGGCAGTCAGCAATAAGGTCGTTATTTTATAAACTATATTATGAATCTCATTTAATATTAAAGTTAAAAGTAATAATGTATTCATAAACTCTAATGCCAGTATTTAAACTTGATATGATTCATTTTGCAACTAAATTACAAACGGCAGATGCATTGTCATATGCACAATGAATAGTATACAACCAATTACATTTTGAATGTATTATTCACAATTTATGTATCATACATAAACAGTTATATGCTAAAAACTGCTGTCTACAGTTGGACTCCCAGTAATCTACACTACACCCACTACAATACACTTCACAAAATTCTCTGAAGATATAAGTTCAATGTGCACAACAACCCAACACCACAAAGAAAGAAAGGCACCCATGACCAAAGAAAGTTCTTGTAAATAGTGTGCGGCAACCACTAACTTAAAACATTAATATGTACATAAAGTAAATGAAGTATTAAATTAAATACAGCAACCAAGAGATAAGATAACTAAATGCATCCGAGCTGAGTTACATGGGTCACAGGTGAAGTTAATGGAATACATCAATTAGACCATTATCATTACCCATTTACACTTTTGTGGGGTACATAGAATAATTGGGAATCTAATTTTAAACCAATTGGTGGGTCGTGTGCCAGGGAAAACTAGTAGGGTAAGGCTTACCATGAGCTATGTGAAGGGAAAGCTCTCAGCCAGCTAACAGGAGTCAGCAGTCGTCTGCTCCTGTACCCTCCTGTGTGTAAAACTAGTAGGGTAAGGCTTACCATGAGCTATGGGAAGGGAAAGCTCTCAGCCTGCTAACAGGAGTCAGCAGTCGTCTGCTCCTGTACCCTCCTGTGTAAAACTAGTAGGGTAAGGCTTACCATGAGCTATGGGAAGGGAAAGCTCTCAGCCAGCTAACAGGAGTCAGCAGTCGTCTGCTCCTGTACCCTCCTGTGTAAAACTAGTAGGGTAAGGCTTACCATGAGCTATGGGAAGGGAAAGCTCTCAGCCAGCTAACAGGAGTCAACAGTTGTCTGCTCCTGTACCCTCCTGTGTAAAACTAGTAGGGTAAGGCTTACCATGAGCTATGGGAAGGGAAACATGTTAGATGCCTGCTAACAGGAGTCAGAAGGCATCTACTCTTGTACCCACCTGCATAATAAAAAAAAAAGAAATGTGCCTGGAGAAGAAGCCGAATAATATTATAAAAGGTTATGGACAATAAAGAAAAAGTAGGGCGACACGTGAGGAAACAAACGAGACAAAAGGCACAGATGAGGAGAGTCCCAATAAGGTAAATTGGTCATCGGGGATATATATATATGAAACAAATGAAGGTAATGAACTATCAAGATAAATGAACACATATAAGAAAGTTAAATCCTATGCTAACAAGTGAGACACGATGCAGGTGAGGCAGCCACAAGAAAAATTAACTTCTGATAATACTCTGAGATATATTGCGTTGGGATGACACGATCTGGATGAAGAGGCACAAAATATATGAGAACAGTACAAATTAATATGAATTTGATGTTGATATTAAACACTATTACTGTATCTTCAACTTCCATCTTCCAACAGGAGCAAAACTAAAATGTCATTTTTATGCATTGCTCACTTACTTGAGAACTCGCTTATGTTTTTAAAAATTGATAGAATGTGGGTAGAAAAATTTTCTATTGTCCATGATCATTTAAAAAAAATCTGGAAACCCACTTATATCATTCCCAAGCAATGATATAAGTGGGTAGAAGGAAAGTCTATCATATTTATATGTCATGAGGTCATCTTTGCTTACTTGTGTAACATTTCATACTGAAAATAACTAGTCCAGCTACAGCCATGACTTTCTACTTGGGAGAAAATGATTAAACTATCACTTTATTGCATGACATAGCCCCTCGTTACTACACAATACGGCATATAGACATGATACAACTATTTGCCAACA
Source organism: Procambarus virginalis (assembly GCA_020271785.1). Classification (NCBI taxonomy): domain Eukaryota; kingdom Metazoa; phylum Arthropoda; class Malacostraca; order Decapoda; family Cambaridae; genus Procambarus; species Procambarus virginalis. The sequence goes on from WNGS01162647.1 coordinate 7,231,679, forward strand.
CAATTTATAGCCAATCACCAACTTAATTACAAAATATGACTGCAAAATTGCACCAAGCTATCTATAAATATTCCAAGACAACCATTTGCATGAAGTAACCCCAAGTTCAACAGTGCATCAGATTTGATCCAGTCTTTAGCATCTACACTACCCAATCACCAGCAGGTATTTAATGGCCATTAATAAGTGACAGCAGTTACTGCAAGACAAAAGCACCAAACCCCGCTCTCCTATTCATGTTAAAATGTGGAATTCATTGCTACCAAAGGTAGCCAGCACATGAAGTGTTTGAGGAATATGCTCCATGCATCCATGTCATTGAACAAAATACTTATCGACTGCATGCATTTTTAGTGTTATTTGGTTCAATTAGGCAATACCAGTGCAAAACATTCAAACCTCTGTGTAATTCAATTAATTAAAGCAACACTTTCCTAAGCCTGAACGCTGGCAGCACTTACCCTCTCTAAAGAGGAATCCCTTGAACTGTCGCACTTTTCAGAAACTTTCTTTACTTCTGTATTATCCATATCAATAACAGGAATTCTTAGTTCTTTACTTTTGTCTTCTATAGATTTCACAGATTCTTCATTTTCTTTATCTTGGAAGACTCCATCAACCCATCTTCCTGCTGTTCTTTTCCTAATCTATTGGAAGGATTCAATGCTTGGCAATCATTAATATTACAACTATCACAATTATTGACTAACATTTGAGGAGAACAATCATCAAGACTGGGCTTTGTGGACTGAGGTAAGGAAAGGGTGTCGTCATTTGGCTCGCTGAATCACTAAACGAGTTGTCTATAATGCTGTCTACACCAACTTTACATTTATGCCCTCTGCTCTCACCTGGATCCTTAGAAGATGGAGGCTTTTCTTCTTTATCGACATTTCCTTTGTCTCCGCACATTTTGATTCTTCATTATCCATTTTTTGATTGATTACATATTTTTTATTACTCTTCACCTGATCTAAAGTTCCACTGGGCTTCACCGGATTATTCGGATTGGATTTCTCTTTGATAACTGAAGCTCTTTCTAGTTCAGTACCCATAAGGCCTTGTGCAGATGGTGAACATTCTGCAGTGGAATTTGTCCTGTTAAGATCGTCTATTAGTTGCAGAGTCGTGTCCTGTGGATAATTAAATTATCACCAAAGGAGCACAAATTTACAAAATATTCATTAATTATATTACAATATAACTCATTTAAATAATTAATGTCCATATTAACTCTATGTCATGATATATTTGTTAACAAAGGCAAAAAGAGAAAATGTAATTTAATTATGGTAGTCATCAACTCAAATCATGAAAAACTAATAAAAATTTGTAAATACTGTACTGCTTCAGTATACAGTGCAAACCTATAGGGAAAAACTACCATCCTAATGTGGAATAAAGTTCTAGTCATTACTTCTAGTATATTTTCCAAATAAACATAATGAGCACAAAATACACCATACTGTACTGTAAATAGATAAACTACACACAAGGCAAAATAATTAATCTCCTAGACAACTAAATGCAAATTTAACCTGTTAACCGACGACTAGACAGAACGGACGAATTCACCAGCGCCTTTACGCAGGCTGCCAACCTTACCATACCACTGCTCAAGAAACATAACATTACTACTGGTTTTACAATAGTGAAAGAACATAACAAAAAAAAGAAATAGAATGAAATGCCACATTGGCAGATTATATAAAAGACAGCCAACAAAAGTACCGTATATGGACAACTGATAAACGTTCCAGATGTTAGAAGAAGGAAGCTCAAAAGAAAGAAAATAGCCAGAATTGTGCCAAACTCTCAACAGACTCGTTACTGGGAGAGCTAGTGAGTAAACTTGATGAGCAGTGCGTATAAAAACCCTTCAATCACAGTTCACATCAATTAGAAAACCTACAAGTTACTCTTTACCAATCAGTTGAGAATGGCACGATAAGCAACTGACTCAGCCAGGTCCACGATTACCCCACAAAAATCAAAGTGCAATTCCAAGTTAAGATGAAGATACATGTAAAGATATGTTTACACATCATCATAGTTAACACGGCTCAAACAACTTTGGAAAATATAATTAAGAGTATTTTAAAGTTTGAATAAAACTATTACATATTATATATAAACACTGTAATATGAGTAGAGTAGAGTTCTGTACACAATAAAACTAAGAATTGAGTGGAACATTACCCTTATAACACTGAGCAAGGTGTACAGGACCTCAGAGCCTAGGTACATCTTCTCTGAGATAAACTGTGCCTTGAGTGTGCGATATACAGTATTCATCACTTTCTTCACCCTCTCTACAACTTTCAGGACTGCTACTATTGTTGCTCGACTGGTTTCTTGCTGCCTTCTCCAAGCTCCGCGCTACCTCCTC
>WNGS01162647.1:7266350-7292944 GCA_020271785.1 Procambarus virginalis
TCAGTCTGGTTTGACAAAGGCTTTAACAAAGTCGAAACGTTACCTCCTTTCATTTTCTCTGTGGATTTTCCGCATAAATGATCAGTGTTTTGTGATCGTCAATTGCATATATATATATATATATATATATATATATATATATATATATATATATATATATATATATATATATATATATATATGTCGTACCTAGTAGCCAGAACTCACTTTTTGGCCTACTATGCAAGGCCCGATTTGCCTAATAAGCCAAGTTTTCCTGAATTAATATATTTTCTCTAATTTTTTCTTATGAAATGATAAAGCTACCCATTCCATTATGTATGAGTCAATTTTTTTTATTGGAGTTAAAATTAACGTAGATATATGACCGAACCTAACCAACCTACCTAACCTAACCTAACCTATCTTTATAGGTTAGGTTAGGTTAGGTAGCCGAAAAAGTTAGGTTAGGTTAGGTTAGGTAGGTTAGGTAGTCGAAAAACAATTAATTCATGAAAACTTGGCCTATTAGGCAAATCGGGCCTTGCATAGTAGGCTGAGAAGTGCGTTCTGGCTACTAGGTACGACATATATATATATATATATATATATATATATATATATATATATATATATATATATATTATATATATATATATATATAAAACATGCCTCTCGTATGCTTGTCAGTCATCCATCATTCTTGTATCTGTCATTTCTATGGCCAAGAATGTCCCTGTCCATTCTTAAATCTGTCCAATCATTCTTAACTCTGTCTAATCATTCTTAAATCTGTCCAGGCATTCTTAAATCTGTCCCATCATTCTTAAATCTGTCCAGGCATTCTTAAATCTGTCCCATCATTCTTAAATCTGTCCAGGCATTCTTAAATCTGTCCCATCATTCTAGAATCTGTCCAATCATTCTAGAATCTGTCCAAGCATTCTAAACCTGTCCAATCATCCTTGAATCTGTCCAATCATTCTAGAATCTGTCCAATCATTCTAGAATCTGTCCAATCATTCTAGAATCTGTCCAATCATTCTTAAATCTGTCCAATCATTCTAAAAAATTCCAGTCATTCTTAACCCTGTCGAATCATTTTGAAATCTGTCCAAGCATTCTTAAACCTGTCCAATCATCCTTGAATCTGTCCAATCAACACGTGTCAAAGATATAGCAGCAATTGGTACCCAAGGCTTTACTGCCAAACCAATCACTCCTCTCATAGATCCTTCCTAGATCTCGCTTCTAAATCCTTAGATCTAAATCTAAACGATTTTAGAATTTTCAGAGCAATTTATTATTTGTTAAGATTTTAACATTTTATTTATATCCGCCTTTCAGTGTCCTGGAATTACATGTTACCTCGTATCTACCTGGATATCTACTCATATCTACCGACTATCTGGTAAGTAGATTCGGGGATCAATAGCCCCTGTGGCCAGGTTTCCAACCAGGTCTCCCGTAACTCGGCGAATTATGAGATAATGTCTCTTTATTCTGGCCTTATTTAAGATAATGTTAAGGGTTTTCAACATTATTTTAAGGGTTTTTCAAGATTATTTTAAGGGTCTTTCAAGATAATTTTAAGGGTTTTAAGTTTTTTCAAGATGATTTTAAGGGTTTTCAAGATTATTTTAAGGGTTTTCAAGATATTTTAAGGGTTTTCAAGATTATTTTAAGGGTCTTTCAAGATAATTTTAAGGGGGTTAAGGGTTTTCAAGATGATTTTAAGGGGGGTTTAAGGGTTTTCAAGATGATTTTAAGGGTGTATAAGGGTTTTCAAGATAATTTAGGGTGTTTAAGGGTTTTCAAGATAATTTTAAGGGGGTTTAAGGGTTTTCAAGATAATTTTAAGGGTTTTTAAGGGTTTCAAGATAATTTTAGGGTGTTTAAGGGTTTTCAAGATAATTTTAAGGGTGTTTAAGGGTTTTCAAGATAATTTAAGGGTGTTTAAGGGTTTTCAAGATAATTTAAGGGGGTTTAAGGGTTTTCAAGATTATTTTAAGGGGGTTTAAGGGTTTTCAAGATAATTTTAAGGGGGTTTAAGGGTTTTCAAGATAATTTTAAGGGTGTTTAAGGGTTTTCAAGATAATTTTAAGGGTGTTTAAGGGTTTTCAAGATAATTTTAAGGGGGTTTTAAGGGTTTTCAAGATAATTTTAAGGGGGTTTAAGGGTTTTCAAGATAATTTTAAGGGTGTTTTAAGGGTTTTCAATATAATTTTAAGGGAGTTTAAGCGTTTTCAAAATAATTTTAAGAATTTTCTTGATAATTTTAAGGGATTTAAGATAATTTTAAGGGCTTTCAACACCCTTCCTCACCATTTTTGGCCAGCTGGTGCCCACAGCTGGTCCCCATATACCAAGTCAGATGGTGCTTGATGTAGACAGATATAACATTATAAGATATCATATATTATATCATATATATAATATAGGATATATCATTAATGTTTTTGACTTTAGGTAGAGAGAGGTTGTGACCATAAACGTGATCAAACATTTATACAATGTTAAAAACACATTTTCGTCTTGGTTATGTGAACCAGGGTTCGTATCCACGTATTGTGTAGGAAGGGGGGGGTGTTACTGAGCGCTCAAGTTTGGTGGGTTGAGTGCTCAGTAGCCTGGACTGGACGGTAGAGCGCCATGCAGGTCGGAGTTCAATCCCTTAACACCGTCCACCAAGTGGTTGGACGGTCGGGATTTATAATGCTCGCAATATATAATGCTCGCAATATATAGTTCTCGCACTTTATAATGCTCGCAATATATAATGCTCGCAATTTATAATGTTCGCAATATATAATGCTTGCAATATATAATGCTTGCAATATATAATGCTCGCAGTATATAATGGTCGCAATATATAATGCTCGCAATATATAATATAATGCTTGCAATATATAATGCTCGCAATATGTAATGCTTGCAATTTTTGATGGTCGCAATTTATAATGCTCGCAATATATAATACTCGCAATATATAATGTTCGCAATATATAATATAATGCTTGCAATATATAATGCTCGCAATATGTAATGCTTGCAATTTTTGATGGTCGCAATTTATAATGCTCTCAATTTGTAATGCTCGCATTTCATAATGCTGGCAATACATAATGTTCTAAAGTTGTAGTGCTCTCAATATATAATGCTCACAGTTTGTAATGCTCGCAATATATAATACTTGCAATATATAATGCTCTCAATATGTAATGCTTGCAATATATAGTGCTCGCAATATATAATATAATGCTTGCAATATATAATGCTCGCAATATGTAATGCTCGCAATATATAATGCTTGCAATATAAAATACTAGCAATTTATAATGCTCGCAATTTATAATGCTCACAATATATAATGTTCACAATTTATGATGCTTGCAATATATAATGTTAGTTATTTATAATGTTAGCAATTTATAATGCTCGCAATATATAATGCTCGCATTGTATAATGCTCGCAATATATAATGCTCGCAATATATAATGCTCGTAATTTATAATGCTCGCAATATATAATGCTTGCAATTTATAATGCTCGCAATTTATAATGCTCGCTATTTATAATGCTAGCAATATATAATGCTCGCAATATATAATGCTCGCAAATTGTAATGCTCGCAATATATAATGCTCGCAAATTGTAATGCTCGCAATATATAATGCTCGCATTTTATAATGCTCGCAATATATAATGCTCATAATTATAATGCTCGCAATATATAATGCTCGCAATTTATAATGCTCGCAATTTATAATGCTCGCTATTTATAATGCTTGCAATATATAATGCTCTCAATATATATTATAATGCTTGCAATATATAATGCTCGCAATATATATTATAATGCTTGCAATATATAATGCTCGCAATATGTAATGCTCGCAATATATAAGGCTCGCAATATATAAGGCTCGCAATATATAAGGCTCGCAATATATAATGTTCGCAAAATATATAATGCTCGCAATATATAATGCAATTTGTAATGCTCGCAATTTATAGTGCTCGCAATTTATAATGGTCGCAATTTATAGTGCTCGCAATTTATAATGCTCGAAATATATGATGCTCGTAATATATAATGTTCCCAATATATAATACTCGCAATTTATAATGTTCCCAATATATAATACTCGCAATTTATAATGCTCGCAATATATAATGCAATTTGCAATGCTCGCAATTGATAATGCTCACAATATATGATGCTCGTAATATATAATGCTCGAATATATATAATGCTCGAATACATAATGCTCGCAATATATAATGCTCGCAATTTCTAATGCTCCTAATTTTTTTGTTAATATTCTTTTCCATTTAGCTTATAAGCCTTCCCATTCACCTGGGCTCTAGGAGGACCGGGCCGCGGGGACACTAAAAAAGCCTCGAAATCATCTCAAGATAACCTCAAGATAACCTCTTCCCCTCTCTCTTCGTAGAGACTAGTGTCATAGCAACTACATAATGGAGGCTCTGTTGAAGTTTACTTTACAATTTTGTTCGGGATGTCGCGTTCCGTTGAAGCTCTCGTCAGCATCTTCGGAGGCAGGTGGAAAATGGACACATAGTTGCTGAGATTACATTATATATGCCATGTGGGCTGGACCAATGGGTGAGGCTCTCACTCTCTCTCTCTCTCTCTCTCTAGACTCTAATTACGAGAGAAAATCTTAGGAGTAGGATGAGGGGGATCGAACTAGCGTCCTGGTTAACCTCAGATGCGCACCTTAAACCCTTTTCTCATAGATATATCACGTTGGCATTTCCTGTTCAATGTTGGGTGAGTTGTTTGACATGTAGTGCTTCTGCTATGTCTAATCGACAGGGCAGCAAGGATCCCATGTACCATACTGATGCTCTGAGGGACGATTATAAGATGGCTTGTTTGAAGCGAGGCCGTCGCTCTGCCAATTATGCAAGGGTTCGAGTGTGAGGGGGGGAGGGGTGGAAATGTGAGCGTATGGAGAGAGAGAGAGAGAGGGAGGGAGGGATAATGTGGAAGTATAGAGAGTAGAAGTAGTGAACAAGTCATCCCGACATAGTTATGCCTTCTCGTGGTGCTGGACGTTTTCTTCCGTATCGTTCTCAAGAAAACGTGTTAGAGTTGAGGGTATACTTTGTAGAAACGGCGATCTGGCGTGATCGCCTTATGAGGGACTTCAATATATTCCGGACACTTATAACCAGAACATTTTCTGCAGGAAAAGGTGTGTAGATGGACAGATGTGCTTATATATAATGATAAGTCTGTCTGTCTTTCTCTCTCTCTCTCTCTCTCTCTCTCTCTCTCTCCTCTCTCTCTCTCCGGGCCGCAGGGACACTAAGCCCCGAAATCATCTCAAGATAACCTCAAGATAACCTCAAGAGTTACATCACACTTTTGAAGAAGTTATCTGGCTCAATACCTTCCAATTTGTTCAGTAACTTACAAAGTTACTGTAAGATCAGCCTTGTCAAGTCCGGTTTGCTGTGTATGTTAGTTGTGTGGCTCTCAACCGTATGAGAACAGACAGTTCGATTCGTTGGACACTCTAGAATCCGGGTTCGATTCACGGTGGGGGGCAGAAATACACGAGACACGCCTTCATCTAATGTTTCTGTTCACCAAGCCGTAAATAAATCATGGCAATGTGGAGCTTGTACAGCCAAGGAGGCGTTATATATATATATATATATATATATATATATATATATATATATATATATATATATATATATATATATATATATATATATATATGCTGGTCAAGAAGCTACCAGGGCGTGCTGGAAATCGAAGTATCTGTTATGCTATCTGTTTGAACTTCACATTCTAGGGCTCTCAAAGACTGGGCCCCTCTCTAAGGGGCCCACACAGAGGGCCGCGTAGGTGGTGGATGATTAGATCAATCGTTACCTACTAGCCGGAAGTTGATTGGCTTGTTAGAGGGGCACCTATTGGAGCTGCCTCTTGCAGGCGAGGAGTCACAGTAACGTGGCTAATGTATGTTGACCAGACCACACACTAGAAGGTGAAGGGACGACGACGACGTTTCGGTCCGTCCTGGACCATTCTCAAGTCGATTGTGAGAATGGTCCAGGACGGACCGAAACGTCGTCGTCCCTTCACCTTCTAGTGTGTGGTCTGGTCAACATGACTGCCTCTTGTGGGTCAATAGGAGCTGCCTCGAATGGGTCAATAGGAGCTGCCTCTTATGGCCAATAGGAGCTGCCTCGTATGGACCCATAGGAGCTGCCTCGTATGGACCAATAGGAGCCGCCTCGTATGGACCAATAGGAGCTGCCTCTTATGGCCAATAGGAGCTGCCTCGTATGGACCAATAGGAGCTGCCTCTTATGGCCAATAGGAGCTGCCTCTTATGGCCAATAGGAGCTGCCTCGTATGGACCAATAGGAGCTGCCTCTTATGGCCAATAGGAGCTGCCTCTTATGGCCAATAGGAGCTGCCTCTTATAAGTCAATAGGAACTGCCTCTTATGTCCAATAGGAGCTGCCTTTTATGGCCAATAGGAGCTGCCTCTTATGACCAATAGGAGCTGCCTCGTATGGACCAATAGGAGCTGCCTCGTATGGACCAATAGGAGCTGCCTCTTATAAGTCAATAGGAACTGCCTCTTATGTCCAATAGGAGCTGCCTCTTATGGCCAATAGGAGCTGCCTCTTATGTCCAATAGGAGCTGCCTCTTATGGGTCAATAGGAGCTGCCTCTTATGGCCAATAGGAGCTGCCTCTTATGGCCAATAGGAGCTGCCTCGTATGGACCAATAAGAGCTGCCTCTTATGGCCAATAGGAGCTGCCTCGTATGGACCAATAGGAGCTGCCTCGTATGGACCAATAGGAGCTGCCTCGTATGGGCCAATAGGAGCTGCCTCGTATGGGCCAATAGGAGCTGCCTCTTATGGCCAATAGGAGCTGCCTCGTATGGGCCAATAGGAGCTGCCTCGTATGGGCCAATAGGAGCTGCCTCTTATGGCCAATAGGAGCTGCCTCGTATGGGCCAATAGGAGCTGCCTCGTATGGGCCAATAGGAGCTGCCTCTTATGGCCAATAGGAGCTGCCTCTTATGGCCAATAGGACGTGCTATTGTGTGCCTTAATAACCCTATGGAGGCCAAACTAATCACATCATGAAGCACAAACCTTTTATGCAAACAATTGAGTCAGTGTAATGGGCTCGAACACTGTTAAACATAACCCTCACATATTTCAACATTTCTCCGAGTTTCATGTATATATATGAAGGTTACTGCTGTGATATTCATACGTCCAACAGCCTGGTTGATCAGACCAACAATGTAGGAGGACTGGTCAATAACCCCGTGAGGGGGGGGGGGGGGAGTATTGACTCCCTAGAATCATCAAAATGATGCTGGTTAGCATTGTAAGTGTCTGGCTACATCTGTGGTAGAAAATAATAATGAAAAATCATCAAGAAAGGTGACCAAGCCTTTAGACAGGTGGAGCCGTAAGACAGGTGAGCCGTAAGACAGGTGAGCCGTAAGACAGGTGAAACGTAAGACAGGTGAGCCGTAAGACAGGTGAGCCGTAAGACAGGTGAGCCGTAAGACAGGTGAGCCGTAAGACAGGTGAGCCGTAAGACAGGTGAGCCGTAAGACAGGTGAGCCGTAAGACAGGTGAGCCGTAAGACAGGTGAGCCGTAAGACAGGTGAGCCGTAAGACAGGTGAGCCGTAAGACAGGTGAAACGTAAGACAGGTGAGCCGTAAGACAGGTGAGCCGTAAGACAGGTGAGCCGTAAGACAGGTGAGCCGTAAGACAGGTGAGCCTTGCAGTCATCTGTACTAGAGGCAAATGTTTCTTTTTCAGGAAAATAGAAACTCTACTTCGTTGAAAACCTTCCAAGGTGTTCATGTCGCGCCCAACAGCGCCCTGTAACTGTGTTCTGACAGGTGAAAGATTATTTTAGATGACTTTCCCTGGGGGTGGGAGGGGACAGTGTGTGTGTGTGTGTGTGTGTGTGTGTGTGTGTGTGTGTGTGTGTGTGTGTGTGTGTGTGTGTGTGTGTGTGTGTGTGTGTGTGTATGGCTGTGTGCTGGGGTCAGGGGAGTGATATATATAGAGAGAAAGGCCGCTTTCCTTTCACTGTTTACTGTGAGTGAAAGCACCGGGGGAAGGCTCTCTCTCTTCACTCTTGGTGAGTGTGAGGAGCAGCAAGAGTCACACTATTGTCACAATTCTATTTCTGTTTAGCTTCCACAGTCGAAAGGATTATTTTTTTTTGCATACGATGATTGATTGCAAGTCTTGCAGGGACTTCCTTTGTTGTCCTCAAGTCTCTTGCTGCCACGACATGCTTAGCATCTTTATAAATAACGTGAACAAAGACTGTGTCCTAAGTCCACTACGGGATCACCATAGCCCGTGCTACTTGGATATTTGTTCCAAGTAGTGGGTCTACAACAACATGTGGTACACACAGCATATGGTACACACATCTCATGACTTAACCGAAATGGAACACTCGTATCTTTAGCCATTGTACCATCTGTACAATGACTAGTTACCCAAATCGACCAAGAATTGATCTCTAACGACAAACTAGGCGCTGATACGAGGCTGTTAGCTCACCTGCAAAGTTTATAGACATGCCAGAGTTGAGGGATAGATCACGTAAGTGCATCTGGCTCGTCGCTCCGAACCTGTTTGGCATAGTTGTAAGAGAAAGTGCACAGGTACACTACACAAAGGTGTGGCTTAGCATCCCGCCAAACACACACCGAAACTACGACGTTGGTACAACGTTCGAACAAGTTTTAACACCTCCTAACCAGTTATAACAACCAATATAGCAAGTTGTAACAACGTTCTAATACGTCATAAACACGTTAAGCCAGGATGTAACAACATTATTACAAGTTGTAACAAGCAGAAAATAGAGACAGTTTCGGTTTGTGTTTCCAGGGATGGGAGACAGCGAGAGGGGGTATATACTCACCTATGTCTCCTGACCGGAGGTGATGGTGGTGGCGGGTTGAGCTCTGGCTCTTTGGTCCCGCCTCTCAACTGTCAATCAACTGGTGTACAGGTTCCTGAGCCTATTGGGCTCTATCATATCTACACTTGAAACTGTGTATGGAGTCAGCCTCCACCACATTACTGCCTAATGCATTCCACCTGTTAACTACTCTGACACTGACAAAGTTCTTTCTAACGTCTCTGTGGCTCATTTGGATACTCAGTCTCCACCTGTGTTCATTATCATCAACGTAAGATTAATATCATCAACGTAGGATCAATATCATCAACGTAGGATCAATATCATCAACGAAGGATCAATATCATCAACGTAGGATCAATATAATCAACGTAGAATCAATATCATCAACGTAAGATCAATATCATCAACGTAAGATCAATATCATCAACGTAAGATCAATATCATCAACGTAAGATCAATATCATCAACGTAAGATCAATATCATCAACGTAAGATCAATATCATCAACGTAGGATAACAATTATTAACTGTTTCATTGTTAAGTCTACAAGGGAGAGAGGCAGCCTCACTCTACTCTGAATGACTGTGTTTATGTATGTAAACCCAATTCTCAACTGTAAACTGTGGCCTGCAATTAACAATTAAAGTTACGTAAATTAACCCGTTAGACACATATGCAATAATGTTTTGTTATAAAGTCCTGAGATGTATCATAATGATTTTTGATCGTTAATTCTATGTGAACAAGCTTTGGGGAAGATTACAAGCCTTGCTACGGCGTATATACTAAGCTGCGTAGTATACTCTAAGCTGTGGGTTATACCTTTTGAGCAACAGCGGGTGTATATATACACGTATAAGGTATATCTCAAGTATATCTCTAGTGCTAGGCTATTACACGTAAAATATACTTTGTAATTGGTCTATCCAGAGGATGTCCACGACTCTAAACAGCACTATTAATCATATCTTGTGGCTATTTAACCCCCCAACTGTAACTTAATAAATAATTTATATAAACATCTTATATTTAGTATTAGCCAAGTTAATTTCAAATCGAGTAATATTTGTATTCATTTTAAAATTGTGCCTCCTGCCTTCTGTCCGAATCTCGTTTTCTGTTAAAAATAAAAACATTTCTCAATGGTTTTATATTATGTAATTATCTGTTATTTTTAAAATCCTTCACGTCAACTAATATTGGAAAACAAGGAGCGGTAAGAAAGGAACCTCTTATCAGAAGGGTTTGGCATTATCGCAATGTCACGATGAATTGTGAGACGGAATGCCTTATCTCCGCGATAGCCGCAAGTCATTGTAGGTTATTTATTTTACCTTGATATCTTGGCGTAAAGTCTTAGCAAGATGATGAATAGTCAGCGATAAGTACTCAGTCAAAAAAGTTTACTTTCATTATATTTTATAGGTATACTAATTTAAGTATTAATCAAAAGTTTCATAATGCAATAAATTTTCCTTTCGAAGTTATTTGGGTTGAAAGTATGCACATATGTATATATGCTTGGCCAAGTATGCAAGGCCCGATTTGCCTAACTGGCAGAGTGATTTTTGTGATTTCAAATAGTTTTTTCATTTAATATTATTATTCTATATTAACAACATGAATTATTGACAGATTAGGTTAGATTAAGTTTAATAAATATTGTATGTTATTAATTTTATTTTACATTGAGTTAAAATTATAAATATTAAATAATTTCAGGAAATTTCGGCTTGTTAGGCAACTTCCTGTGTACGCACGGTACTGTTTACGTTTGGGAGGTGATCCTGAGCGTCATGGGTTCGAATCCTGGTTGGGTCATTTAGAGTTTTTAGTGATAAATATATAAATAATTTATCATAGTTTAGTAGATAGAGTGTGTGTCTAGGAAGCCCAAGGATCTAAATTCGATGCCATTGGGAATATCTCCTTTACCACACAACAGAGAAGTCATACTGGAGAGAGAGAGAGAGAGAGAGAGTGGTACTTAGGTGTATTATCGTCAGCTGACTTTGTGAGGTTACACAGCCAAGGTTGTTAGAAGGGGCTGCAGGCAGTCCTTACTGAACAGTTCAAACGTTCAGATTTGGTCCAAATGAACAAGTCCCCCCCCCCTAAGTTAATGCAGCCCATCCTTTCGAACAGGGACATCACGTCAAATTTGCGACCGTCTATGATTTATAATATATCAGTTTTGCGTATCATTGTACTGTTCGAAATTGCGGTGTACTGTTCGAAAGGGCTATCAGCACTGTCCAGTAGATCTATTTTTAGTCAACTGAATATGTGTAAAATGAATATAGAAATATTGACATTCTAACTTGGTCAAAATGAACTAGTTTCATTGCTTTATAAATGTTACTTCCCCACAGTTTATTTATTGTGGCATCAAGGAGCGTATAAGATGTTGTTGTTAAAGATTCGCTACCTGGAACAAGACGTTCCAAGTAGCACGGGCTATGGTGAGCCCGTAGTGGATGTTAGCGTATAAGAGGCAACAATAGTCTGATATTTGTATTACGTTATCTAAGCGCACAATGATCAGACAAGGAGGCAGATAAGGAACAATATTTTTTGCCATGACATTTCGGCTATTAGGATACAGTCATTGTGGAAGTACTCAGTCGTGTGTTTATCTATATATATAAACTCGTGCATTCCTTGTCATTGTACTGACTTAATATTCACTTTTATATTACATTATACTGGCTTATATATATTGGTTTAGTGTTGGCTTGAGAGGCTATCAACATTTCGCGGGTTATTAAGATTATAAAACTCAGAAGCGTTATTAAGGTCAATTAACCTCTGGAGGATTAAGGTCTACGAACCTTCTCAGGATTATGAAGTCCTATAAACCTCTCAAGGGTTATTAAATTAAGGACTATCAACCTCTGGAGGATTATTAAGACCAATAAGCCTCTGAATGGGTCATTAAGAGCCCCCACACATTTGCTTATTGACCAGCTAGCAAGGTATCCAATAGTGTTAATTACTCAAAAGTATATATATATACCGTATATAAACCGCATATACGTATATATATATCCTCAAGAGTATATATATATACCGAGAAGCGCGTTATCCACGACTCGTTAGCCGCTACATCCGTTAACTACAGACCTAGAACAATGAGTTTGGAGAACAATGCATAATGTTCTCTGAGATAACAGAGATAAAACCTCATGTTTTACCTGTATAGTTAACTGAGTGTTACAATCTGAGAAAAAAAAATCACATCTCATCACTGAAAATAACAAATAATAACGTAAATATATGTTAAAGAATATGAATTTCTCGAAGAAGAGTTTTGCTGATTTCTTTTTCAATATTTACAAGCCTAGCTATACATAGCAATGTGCTGCTAACCTATTCTATATGAAGATTTCACAGTGTAGATAAAGAAAAAGTATCTATAAGTTCATATAATATTCCTATATCACAGGTATATATTCCTATATACCTGCCACAATACAAAAAAATATTAAATTTGACTAAATAATAACTAAGTGATTTTCATACGAGCTAAGCGCTGAATCGTGGAAATATTATAATTATTTTTACCAGTTTTTATAAGATTTCTCTCAAATAATATCTTTTTATTTGTTATTTTTAACAAGCATAGGTATATACACAGCAATGTGCTGCTAACCTATTCTATTTGAAAGATTACAATAGATAAAAAACTAGCTATAAGTTCATCTCATATTCCTATTTCACAGGACGGCCATTCATACATGGAATCAGGAGAGAATAAGAAATGTAAGGCTGATCTATTAGCCTCCACTAACAAAATCTGGGTACAGCACAAGAATATCTTCCAATGTTGACCAATCCACACTAGAAAATGAAGGGACGTTTCGGTCCGTATTGGACCATTCTCACAATCGACTTGAGAATGGTCCAGGACGGACCGAAACGTCGTCGTCCCTTCATTTTCTAGTGTGTGGATTGGTCAACATACTTCAGCCACATTATTGTGACTCCTCACCTGAATATCTTCCAATATTCCTGAGTGTATGAAGTAATTACAGAGCTCAAAGTACCTCATACCATTAGGTCTGAAGTCACCGGTGACAGGGCAATCACAGATATAGTGTTGGAGAGTATGTCCCAGCTTTTGTTTACATAGTTTACAATTGGAATGTTCACCATTGGGGGATTCATTACTTGCAGCTGCTTGCCATAGATATCTCAGCCCAATAAACCTGTATTAAATGTACCCCAGACGGTATTGGTCATAGTATAAAAATTTAGGTAAATAGTAAACCAGTTTACATATCAAACTTTTTCATTGAAAGCTTGTCAAGTGCATACGAGTTAATAATGAACTTATCTAAATAATAGGGAAGTTTATATTCAGAATATGATCAAATACATCTGGACAATTTAAACGAAACGTGACTAACGATGCAATTTAGCCTTGCACTTGTGTTCCTTGGGGCTGTGATTCATACGTCAGGCTGCGAGCAGCCGCGTCTAACAGCCTGGTTGATCAGACCATCAACCAGGAGGTCCGGCCAGAGACCGGCGTGGGGACCTTGATCCCCCGAATCAACGCAGAGGGTAACAGAAACGCAGATAATTTTGGTGACTTATTTTATATTTCAAATCGATATATCACTACAATCATATATCCAATATTAAAACATATCGCATTGAGCAACACAGAATAGATTTTAAATTCAATGGACATCTCATAATTAAAATATTTTAAATATTAATATAATCACATTGATTACCTAAATTTATGGTATCCACAAAATTATTTATGTAATTATTAAATCTTTTCAAGGAATATATACTTAAAGCTTTTCAGTATTATGGCAATATATATTTAAAGCATTTTTTTAGTAAAATGGTAAATATATATTTACTATATTTTCTATAAGGATATTTATTTAAATGTGTTTCAACAAATGTTTTGAGTTCAATGAATTTTAATAATACAAATTTTGATTTTAAAACTCACATGTTTGAATAAATTATATTTAAACATGAACTTACATAATAATTTTTTGATTAATATTTTTCACATAAAAGTTATATATATATATATATATAAATTAAATTTAGGGTATAAGTTTTCACGAGTTAGCGTCGTGTGTAGTGAGAATAATTAAAAATAAAAAAGATGCATATATTTGTACTTTTAAAATTAGTTTTGTACAAATATTTACTTAATGTATAATGCAGTTTAATTTATTGCATACCTATTCGCAAGTTATTTTTTTTATTTTATATCAAACTTTAGAGCAATGAAACACTAGACATCAATAAGATATCTTACGGGCTATTCATGCCCGTGCCACCTCTTGGGTGGCTTAATCTTTATCAATCATCAATCATTAAGATTCCCAACCCGCTCAACAAATATTAATATTTTAACATATCAATATAATTAAAAATTATCACCGGAATTATTTTAACCAGAACAGGAAGTTCGAGTCACTCCATCGCTTCAAAAATGGTTTCCATTGATAAATCAAGTCATTGTGATTTCATTGCAATTGCGAAAAGTAAATAAATATTACAAATAATATAAAAACACTTCATATTATTAATTTAAAAAAAAATTAACATAACATAGTGGAGAAATCTAAAAAAAAAAATTGCCAAACATATATATTACTTAGGACGGATATTTATGTTACAATCAATACATTGATTGATTTATACGTCAATGATAATAATATAAATAATAATAATATTAACTTAGATTTTTAATAATTTATGAGGAACCAAAAATCAGGTATGTGTCACTGACCAATTTGAAATTCGCCCTGTGAGATATTTTGTTTTTCTTAATTTTATAAATTACGAGTGAATTTGACCAATAATATTCTGGGTGTCCAGAGACGCAAGTTCAATCCCATTTAAACGCTACAATATTCTGGCTCAGATATTCATATCATTTGACTGAAATATATTAACTCTATTTGATTATTAAATTTGTTAGGTCAATTGTATAAAGAAACTAATAGATATATTTTTGGAATCCTCAATATATTTTTAATAATTGCAGAATTTTAATTTTTGTTTAAGATATTTTTGAAAGGCTTGAATTATCAAAGGTGTTTCATCCCATATACGGGATTATATCCACTCCAGTACTCCAGAGGGATGAGGAGATGTAGGCCTAGAGTAGGCTGGATTGATATGTTGTAAGCCAGCATAATAGGTAGGCCTATTAAAGGGGGGGGGGGGGTTAGGGTCTGGATACATAGTGGCTTATGCCTTAGGCTTACTATATAGGGCCCCCTAGAGACTAATTTTGTCTGACATAACATATGAGGAATAAAGGCCTATATAATTGTGTGTTTGATATAGGCTTACAGAGATGGTGGGGGGGGGGGGGGGATGGTGAAGAATAGAGGCCCAGATAAATGGTTATTTATCGTAGGCCTACGCATATTACGGGAGTGGAGAGGACACAAATGAATGAGTCTTCTGTAGGGATTTGTTTGTCAACAATAACACGTGGTATGAGAGGGTAAACTTTGTTTGTCAACAATAACACGTGGTATGAGAGGGTAAACTTTGTTTGTCAACAGTAACACGTGGTATGAGAGGGTAAACTTTGTTTGTCAACAATAACACGTGGTATGAGAGGGTAAACTTTGTTTGTCAACAGTAACACGTGGTATGAGAGGGTAAACTTTGTTTGTCAACAGTAACACGTGGTATGAGAGGGTAAACTTTGTTTGTCAACAGTAACACGTGGTATGAGAGGGTAAACTTTGTTTGTCAACAGTAACACGTGGTATGAGAGGGTAAACTTTGTTTGTCAACAGTAACACGTGGTATGAGAGAGTAAACTTTGTTTGTCAACAGTAACACGTGGGATGAGAGGGTAAACTTTGTTTGTCAACAGTAACACGTGGTATGAGAGGGTAAACTTTGTTTGTCAACAGTAACACGTGGTATGAGAGAGTAAACTTTGTTTGTCAACAGTAACACGTGGTATGAGAGGGTAAACTTTGTTTGTCAACAGTAACACGTGGTATGAGAGAGTAAACTTTGTCAACAGTAACACGTGGGATGAGAGGGTAAACTTTGTTTGTCAACAGTAACACGTGATATGAGAGGGTAAACTAATTTGTGCTTAAGCTTATCAACATGAGGGAAGATGTGTTATCGGAAGCTTATGTTTGAAAGGAAGAAAGTATTGTGTCCTAGACTTACAACATGCTAAAAAAAAGACTCATTGCCGGAAGCTTAAATCAGCTTGAGTCAAAGATTCTTGGCATTTACTTACAATACTGTGTCGCAAGTTTACAACACTAGGAGGAGATTGTGGGGTCGTAAACTTACAACACCAGCAGATTGTAGTGTCGTAAGTTTACAACACTAGGGGGAGATTGTGGGGTCGTAAACTTACAACACCAGCAGATTGTAGTGTCGCAAGTTTACAACACTAGGAGGAGATTGTGGGGTCGTAGACTTACAACACCAGCAGATTGTAGTGTCGTAAGTTTACAACACTAGGAGGAGATTGTGGGGTCGTAAACTTACAACACCAGCAGATTGTAGTGTCGCAAGTTTACAACACTAGGAGGAGATTGTGGGGTCGTAAACTTACAACACCAGCAGATTGTAGTGTCGCAAGTTTACAACACTAGGAGGAGATTGTGGGGTCGTAAACTTACAACACCAGCAGATTGTAGTGTCGTAAGTTTACAACACTAGGAGGAGATTGTGGGGTCGTAAACTTACAACACCAGCAGATTGTAGTGTCGCAAGTTTACAACACTAGGAGGAGATTGTGGGGTCGTAAACTTACAACACCAGCAGATTGTAGTGTCGTAAGTTTACAACACTAGGAGGAGATTGTGGGGTCGTAAACTTACAACACCAGCAGATTGTAGTGTCGTAAGTTTACAACACTAGGAGGAGATTGTGGGGTCGTAAGTTTACAACCACAAGGATGACTGAACCGTAAGTCCAGTCACACTGGGGCGATGGTCATTAAGCTTACAACACCCGGAGGAAGCTTGTGTCGTAAGTTTAAAGAACGGAAGACTTAGATATGTGTCTTACGCTTTCAAGCTGGAGGTTGGGGGGGGGGGTTAATATGTAGTAAGTTTACTCTCTAGAGTGAGTGGGGGTACTTAGGCTTACAGCAGTGGTAAGGAGATAGTTCTGTCTTAAACTTACAACACAGGCTTACAACACAGATTATACATTAAACTTACAACGCGGGCGGAAAATTATGCAATAAACTTACGAACATAATATTGTCGTGTCGTAAGTTTAACACACGGAAGCAGGAAGCATGTTACTTCGTAAGCTTAAAAACACGAACATTAGGGACTTTTGCGCCGTAAGTTCAACGGGAAATGGAATTTGTCGCTTTGTAAGTTTACACAGGTGTTATTTAGTGTGACGTAAGCTTACACAGGTGTTATTTAGTGTGACGTAAGTTTACACAGGTGTTATTTAGTGTGACGTAAGCTTACACAGGTGTTATTTAGTGTGACGTAAGCTTACACAGGTGTTATTTAATGTGACGTAAGCTTACACAGGTGTTATTTAGTGTGACGTAAGTTTACACAGGTGTGATTTAGTGTGACGTAAGTTTACAAAACTGGGGGAATAACATTGTGTAATAAACTTACACGACTGGGCGAATTTCTTGCCTTAAGCTTTCCAAGACGAGAGAAGGTTAGGTTAGGTTAGGTTAGGTTAGGTTTGTTAAACTTACGGCTGAATCTTCCAACCTTATTTGTAAACTTAGAGCCCGTAGAGAGGTAGAAGGGGGCCGGGAGGAGAGGGAGATTACCGTAAGTTTAATTACCGTACAGGCACACAGGAGGGGGGGGGGGAGGTGAGAGAGGGGAAGGGTGGTTATCTTGAGGTTATCTTGAGATGATTTCGGGGCTTTAGTGTCCCCGCGGCCCGGTCCTCGACCAGGCCTCCACCCCCCAGGAAGCAGCCCGTGACAGCTGACTAACACCCAGGGACCTATTTTACTGCTAGGTAACAGGGGCATAGGGTGAAAGAAACTCTGCCCATTGTTTCTCGCCGGCGCCTGGGATCGAACCCAGGACCACAGGATCACGCGTCCAGCGTGCTGTCCGCTCGGCCGACCGGCTCCCTTACCGGGAGGCGGTAAGGTTGTTAAAAACTAACAACATCTGAGTCTTACAGCTTATTATAACACAACCATGTTATAACTGTGGCATAGATAGCAGGTTCCAGATATCCAGGAGAAGATATCCAAACTTATGAATAGTTATGAGAGACAGACAGATACTGTGAGAGGGGAAAAAAATAGAGATTGATTATTTTAAGTTGTGCATAATAGGCTAAATTGCCTAAGAAACAGAATTTCCTGAAATGTTGATGTTTTCACAGTTTTATCTTACGGGCTGATAAGACTTTACATTAAATCATTTATATGAGTTAAAATTAAACAGAAGATGGCTCAAACCTGTCCAGGATTCGAACCCCGTCCCTAGGATCATTCCCTTGGACGCCGAGAGTACCATATATAACCACTAGACCAATGATGGTATTACGGTACTCAGTGCTCCAAGAGTACCGGGCGCACAGGTCCTGGGCAGCCAGGGTTCGCATCCCAGTCGGGTTAAAAAGAGTTCTTAGTGATTTATAGCTCGCGTGTACATACAGCTTATGAGCTACATATATATATATATATATATATATATATATATATATATATATATATATATATATATATATATATATATATATATATTTGTCAATGGACTTGGCAAAGCCTTATGATGGTCAATAGAGGCGGAGGCACTATATCAGACATCACTAGTGCGTCCCACTAACTAGTTCAAGCTACCGATAGCACAGACAAAAAATAAAAAACACAAAAAACACAATACCTGAGTCGCATAGAAACAGCAAGAACAAACACCTGTTAAAAATGTAAGCAAAGTCTTAAAAAATATACACAAATTTGTACAAAACATTTGAGCTTTTTATTCACAACATTTGTGTTACTGTTTTGGAGTTTACTTATAAAACATCCAGCGACACACACACACACACACACACACACACACACACACACACACACACACACACACACCACACACACACACACACACACACACACACACAATCACTCGCGGAGGTTCGAATCGTGATTCAGTACCTTCTTGGGAGTGTTTCATTTACCATACACTTTAGTGTTCATCTTTTGCTTCGATCTCTCACTCACCCCAGTGGCATCATTCCCCTCTCAGCGAGGGAGCAAAATCCACTGAAGTTCCACTTAAAACTATATCTAAAATCTACCTTTGGGGTTGCTGGGCGCCATATTAGAATTGGTAACGCCACGGATTGGCAGATCCATGGGACGTAAGGTGGATTCTCTGTTGTTTAGGCCTGGAGACAACCTCCCCCTCTTGGGCTGTTGTCTAGGCCTGGGAATAACCTTAGCTTGTTTGGGCTGTTGTCTAACAGAGGGGAAGGTAGGGTTCTACTTCCTCTTGAAGCTTTAAGTTACGGATTAAACTTATTTGAGCTTTACGACTTGTCGTCGAGGGGCGGTCTCCCTTATAGTTGGAAGAACTTTAGGATAAGATCAGTCGGTAGGATACGACGAGCTTCCGCCAGGATCTGAGGATCTTCACAGTCAGCCAAACGGATTAGCGTCCGCTGGATAAAGTCTATCCGGTCCTTATCCTCTATCGGCGGAGATTCCGATGTGTTGAGTTCGTCTTGAGGGTCACACCGGCCTGGCTCGGTGGCCGAACCGTCCGTATGGTATCCATCTTGCTGCCTCTCCCTCGGTACTCTGGATAAGCTTTGTCTCGCCTTTTCGAAGACCAACTGTATTCCCTCCATCAGAATCTTCTTGGAGGCCACTTCATCATTCCTGGGTCCTCGGGGAGCCAAATCAACGTGCTGAAGAATATTCATCAGCTGCCGAGCCTCCTGTTGACTCTTGATGAGCATTTTAAGGTGTTCTTGGCCTGCTTGGAGACCCTGGGTGGATATCAGATAACGAGAAAGGAGACCAATGTAGTGAAGCCGACCCTTTTCGACCACCCGAGGCTCCGTTAGCCCCGACTCCGGGTAAAATAACGACAAAACCTGCATTAGCAGCGTGACCGTCTGGTCGGAGAAGAAAGGAGAATAGGTCATGTAGTAACGCATCATGAATACGAACTGGTCGTGGGAGAGGACAGGTCTCAGCGAGTTAACAGACATGACGTGTGAACTCTTCTCTGCGGCATCCTTGTTCTTCTTCCAGGTGTAGTTGGTAGTGTCTATGAGATGGGCGCCTGTGAAGTAAGTGCTCATGGCCACGGCTGTGTGGAGGAGTTTCTGGCGATCTGGCAAAGCCAAAGTTTTGTAGAGCGGCGTGCTGACCAGGAATCTAGCACGTTTCTGTATGAAACAAGAGTAAACATTGCCCAGTTCTTCTGTTTTGATCATCCTCTCTCCCACCGGTTCCGAATTGTCGGTAATTGCAACGTTGCATTCATGCAACGTTCTAATCTCTGCGAGGTCTTCTAACTTCAGAACATCTTCCTCTTTGACACTTGGAAGGACTTGAGGAACAGACAGAGCTTCCTCTTTGACATCTGGAGGGTCTTCAAGATGACCCCGCGATGGGGCATAGTTTGAATCCACGAGGCTCGTCTCCCTCTGCCCTCTGACGAGATTTTGAGGTTCTTCGACCGATTCCAATGTTGGAGGATTTGGCCTACCCTCAGACCAGGATTCGAGGAGGACCCGAGTGTCGATATTGTGATTGATTTTTCTGTGCCTCGGAGCGGTCGAGAGAGAGTTCGCCGTTGATGAGTGACCAATGGAATTTTGGGTAACTATTGCTGAAGTTCTGATTGGACTTTGAGTAGCTGGAGAAGTTCTGATGGGACTTTGGATACCCGGAGAAGTTCTGATGGGACTTTGGATACCCGGAGAAGTTCTGATGGGACTATGTGTAGTCTCGGGTGAATGTCTTAGGGCAGTGATAGGTGAATGATGAGTATGACTCACAGTAGTCATGGGTGAATATCTTGGATGACTCAAGGGAGATATGGCTGAATGTCTAGGGGAAGATAGATCAAGCGTAAGTGAATATCTAGCGTGGCTGAGGGAAGACATAGACGATTGGCTGTTGGAATGTCTATCACCAGACACATGGCTCCTGGCGGGACTATTGTTAACTATAGGTGTTTGCTTACTCTCAGAGTTCACATGTGTAGATGTTGATGCGTATATATGTCTTGATATAGAATTATATTTACTAATAGAATCGTGTTCATCAACCTCCAAGCGGCTAGCGAGCGATTCGTGGCTAGCAAGAGACCCGTGTCTAACCATAGGCGTGAAACTAGTCAAGAATCCGTGGCTAGCAGACAAACTAGGACTCCGGAGGGGATAGGACTCTGCCCCAGGATGGCCAAAGCCCACGCCTCTATATCCGATAGGCGAAGGACTTATCAAACCGGGAGGAGTGACAGCTTGGGACGAATCAGCAACGATTCCCTCAAACAGGTGGGTAGGGCCGTTCTCCGCGTGGGGGTTCTTGCTGAAAGCGGCATGGGCAGTCCTCAACCGGTCCTGAACGCGTTCAAAGCCCTGGTAATAGATGGGGTTGGCGTAGTGGGCTCGGGGACCGTTGTTCTCGTGCGCGGCTAAAGGCAGCTCCATCCCGGCCCGCAGACAACTGGTGAACCTGTAAAAAGTAACAATAACATGTTAGTTCAAATTCTATTGCGCGTTGAACTGTGTGATGCAGCGCATTATTTTTGTGTATTACATCGTTATATCCGTGTTGCAAATTAATTGTATTTTGTATAATGTTATTTGTATTTACGTTCGTTATGTGTGTGAATTTTTGTATCTGGTTTGCAATTGTTATATATATATATATATATATATATATATATATATATATATATATATATATATATATATATATTGGGTTGTTATATATGTTTATTTATAGCATATTCGATTAATTAGTTGTGCTTGCAATGGTTGAGCTTCGGCTCTTTGGTCCCGCTTCTCAACTGTCCATCAATCAATGTGTGTTCATTATGGAAACTCATCTCCACATTCATTGCACTCATCTAGTACCTCCCCCCCCCCCTCACTCACCGTTCTCTCGTCCCATAGCTTCAGGACCCAAGCTGCCTCATGCTCTCGTGATGAGTAATTGCGCACTAATGACCAACTGCGCATGTGTAATACATACCTGCGCATGACTAGGCCTTGCGGAGAAAGTTCAAAGATTTATCTACCTGTTGAACTCTGGTTAAATGACTTGAGTTTGTGGCACAGAAACCCTGGAAGAGGTCTCTGTTTCTCTCCACCCAGGTCTCTCTAGATTAGATATAATTAAGATAAGTATAGATTCAGGAAAGACCTGGGTAAATACTGGTTTGGGATTAGGGTTGTTGATTTGTGGAACAGATTACTGGGTAACATAATAGGAATGAAATTGATTGTTTCAAGCGTAGGTTAGATATATGTAAGAATGAGTTTGGGTGGGTAGGAATAGGAGCTGTCTCCTGTAGGCCTGTAGGCCCTGCTGATTCCTAATTCTTGTGTTGTCATGTGTGGTCGGGATGACTGTAAAAACCTTGGTTGGGCACAGGTTTGGGGCCACCAGAACTTCCCAGTGAATTCAATAGAGTTCTGGGTTGGTCGACTTATGTACCATCATGCGTTCATCATGGTTTTGAACGCAGGTTCAAAACCTGCGTTCTATTGCCTCAAATGATGTTTAGAGAGATAGATATGCTGTTGTAAATGAACGTCAATCACAATCTGTGGTTGAGTACTCAATAACCCACTGTACTATATATATATATATATATATATATATATATATATATATATATATATATATATATATATATATATACATATATAAATATACATTCCTTCCCTCAAGCCTCGCTACCTTAAGCTCTCTCGACACATCTAGTCATAGGCTTTTTAAATAGGTTGGTAACGGCGGCCGCCGAGGTCACAAACAACATTGACAACTATGCTTCTTGACGTCATATTCTTGACGTCAACATTCTTGACCGTCACGACCAGAAGTAAACGATGTCAGAGTGAGATCATGATGCTTGCCGGACGAAAGGGAGATAGTGGCCAAGAGGGATCTGAGTTACCGCACGAGAGACCCTCGGACACTTTGGGTTTGTGTTGTAAAGACAAGACAGACAACACGAGAACAGAAGAGTGAGAGAGCGATGCACATTTACCAAAATGTGTTTGCTAACTATTGATTCGAAATACACAACACAAACACACCCAAACAATCTTCATGTATCTTTGCTACCCACATAAGACCTTCCAAACTTCCCCCTATCCCCCCCAACACACACGCATTCTCTACAATCAATATCGATAAATATATTTATACTTTCAGTTAAATCTATCTTCCTCACCTCGCTATCTGTCCTCGTTGCCTAAACACTTAACAGTCGAAAGTGATCTAAAGATATCATCTGAAAACGGTAGGTGATTGCTACGAACATAACAACATATCCTAGCAACGGCATCCGGCTATTAAAAACATAACGGCATCCGCGTATTAAATATAGTACTGTATTAACATCTGGCTATTAAATAACGGCATCCGGCTATTAAATATCAAATACGGCATCCGGCTATTAAATAAAGGCATACCGCTATTAAAATATAACGGCATCCGGCATTAAAATATAACGGCATCCGGTATTAAAACATAATGGTATTCTTAGCAAATGTATCTGAGCTATTAAACATAATGGTATATCTAGCAAATGTATCTGGCTATTAAAACATAATGGTATGATCCTATCTATTACAATGCAAAGCATACTTCAGGGTCGATACTTTGTCATGAAAGACATTTGTTGCATTTCTTTAATAATTGCAACACAAATGTTGCAAAACCAGCAGTTTCTTGAGAGAGGCTCTGCAAAGATAATCACTAGCAAAAGGTCTTAGGAAACTAGTCCCCTATCAGGGCTAGCAAGGTAGCCTCCGTCCTGGTCTAATAAAAAATTATATTTCATTCTATTATACTAATATAATTACATTATACTAATGCAAAGTATAACAGAGGGAGATTTAAATTAGTGAAAGCTATTTAGAAAATCGGTTAAACTATTACTATTAGTGTTAACAAGAGTTGCAAAATAACATAATAGTATTTTAGGTTTTAAACAAAAATAAATGTGAACGTGAGATCATAAACTTTGGTTCATATTCAACTCAAAACTTAGTCGAAAGTAAAGTTACTTTCCTCGAAGATTTTTACTGCTGCACCGACAAATGATATTTTGTGCCTCCCTTGCACTAGGTTGTTTTAAGAGCAAAGCAGCAGTCGTTTTTTTTATTAAATTTGCTTCTATACTATCAGATCTACGGGCTCACCATAGCCCGTGCCCGTGCTACTTGAAACTTCTTGTTCCAAGTAGCGAATCTTTAACAACAACTACAACAACTATCGGATACAACTACGGGCTCACCATAACCCGTGCTACTCTTAACTTTTTGTTCTGGGTAGCGGATCTTAAACATTAAATTATAGATGACAAAGTTCATCATTTAAAAACAATGAAACACATGAATATGTCGATGGAAATACTGTTAATAATGATATATTGAGAATTTTCAGTTAAAAAATTCGTCACTAACTGATAATTTTCAATATTTTTGTCTTCAGCTCTTAAGTCGACAAATTGAGCTGCTTTGTAATTCTGTCAATTGCATCTCAAAATTATCCGAATCAGTCCATTGCAGCGTTTCCAAATTCAGTTTGTCTAATGTTTCATTGTTGCACACTTTATGAAATTTGCAGTTTCTTCAAATGACCTGAATTTAGTTGATCTTAAAATAAAATTGATCAGGATTTAAATCACGATGCTCGAAGCTTGCTTTTCAAGATCAGCAATTTTTTTTTTTAGCTTCAGGATTGAAATGTGTTATTGTCGACATAGCGTTCATGTTCATGTTCATTTGTTCGGATTTGGATTTGTTCATGTATATATCAGATTCGGTACAGTATGAACTAGATTAAATATTTATGTTTTGAGCTTCTGTTATGCAAAAGAGGAAGGTTGGAGTGACTTGCCATGTTAGCAACAAAGTCATTCTCGGCCGACATGGTCTTTGGCAAGTCACAACTCTCCTGATTTTCCAGAGAGACGGACGTGAGAAGTCCAGTCCTTGGGTTGTACTATGTATTGTTTATTGATTATTAAGATATATATGATAAGAGTGATGTTGTAAATGTATCAGGCTAACAGATATATCAGTGGGTCAGGTGGTAGGTGATTTTGGGCAGCTGAGGGTCATAGATTATTATTGTGTTGCGGTACGTGACAGATTCCTCACCCGATATTTATGTATCACACCTCCATATTGTTACTTGGGTTACTGCACCACTGCGCCAGGTTGGAGCCCCGTGTCAGCTAGTCCTAGGTATTAGCCGTTACTGATGTGATAGCTGATTTAATAGCTGATGTGATAGCTGATTTAATAGCTGATTTAATAGCTGTGTTTAAGTTAAAGTTCGTCGATGTGACTGGTTGAGCTGAGTGTTGAAGCTCTTTCTTCTGATGAAAGTATCAGTTGTATATAGAAAATGTTAGTTCTCAGTGTTTTACGGTGACCCGTTTATATGTCCCAGTAAACGGGTGTTGTTTTAACCAGTCTTTTAAACTTACCCTAGACACTTATTGAAAATTGACCAGACTTTGGTTGGCCAGCGATGCTGTGGATCATGAGGTCATGACACACATGCCAGCACAATTTGCTCGCGTGCCACACTGGGCACGTGTGCCATAGGTTCGCCACCCTGAGCTTGAGGAAGCTGTCCGTCTCAGGTTAAACAAGGTCGCTTCCGTCAGGCTAGAGGATGTTCTCAAAGATAAACATTATCTGTTATAATGGTCTTTTTTCGAATTTAAATTTCCACCCTATATTGGACCTGCTCCTAATTCTTTACCTATATCTTTTAAACTTTGCATAACTAAGTTCATCATTATTAAATCACAGCCATAATTTGTATAAGATAAAACCGTCCCAAGTACGTTATATTATCATAATTTAATTAGGTTTAGTTTTCATTGCTATCATAAATTGCATTGATAGTACTTTGGCCTGTTTCAGTGGCATTAAGTGACGAGAGTCATTCAAGATGACCTAACCAATGAGAGCATCTTAAGCAGTCCCAATAATTTAGATGTGTAGAGACAAGGGAACATGTTCACTACATACAATATATTAAATTGAGAAATAGTTGTACAATTATTTGTGAACAAGGTCACTAAATCCAGGACACAAATCCATTGGGGAAAAACGTTGATAAAAATGAACAGAACATAAATCCGACCACGTGGCTACAGAATCATTGTTTACAAACACAACTTGGAACTCTGTTATACGAGAAATATGTTTGATCGCAGTCAATTATACAACCCTTCTCCAGTACGGTTTACACGTATTGACCTTTGGGGGGATTATACCAACCCAAAATATACTTTACCATATATATATACCATTCGACAAAGGCACCTATGGTATCAATATATAGCTATGACTTAACAATAATATAAGAAAATGAAACTAATTAAGCTTTAGACTTAACTTTACCTAGGCCTACTTTGCATATATATATATATATATATATATATAT
>WNGS01162647.1:7316763-7336763 GCA_020271785.1 Procambarus virginalis
TGATTTTGTTGAGAGATACGCAGCTTGGGAGCGACGTGCCAAGTGTTGTTTTTTTGTGCGTTTGAGCCGAAGTTTGACCTGGCGGGTGGAATGACGGCGTCGCTTTTTGCGGTGGCGTTCGATTCCCGATGGTCCAAGTGGTTGGTACAGTTCCTTCACTACGTCCTCATATCCCAGTGCCTTGTCCTTATATCCTAGCTCCTTGTCCTCATATTCTAGCTCCTTGTCCTCATATCCCAGCTCCTTGTCCTCATATCCCAGCTCCTTGTCCTTATATCCCAGCTCCTTGTCCTCATATCCCAGCTCCTTGTCCTTATATCCCAGTGCCTTGTCCTCATATCCTAGCTCCTTGTCCTCATATCCCAGCTCCTTGTCCTCATATCCCAGCTCCTTGTCCTCATATCCCAGCTCCTTGTCCTTATATCCCAGTGCCTTGTCCTCATATCCTAGCTCCTTGTCCTCATATCCCAGCTCCTTGTCCTCATATCCTAACTCCTTGTCCTCATATCCCAGCTCCTTGTCCTCATATCCCAGCTCCTTGTCCTCATATCCCAGCTCCTTGTCCTCATATCCTAGCTCCTTGTCCTCATATCCCAGCTCCTTGTCCTCATATCCCAGCTCCTTGTCCTCATACCCCAGCTCCTTGTCCTCATATCCCAGCTCCTTGTCCTCATATCCCAGCTCCTTAACATCATATCCCAGCTCCTTAACATCATATCCCAGCTCCTTGTCCTCATATCCCAGCTCCTGGTCCTCATATCCCAGCTCCTTAACATCATATCCCAGCTACAATCGCTCATAACCTTTCCAAGTGCTAAGTAGTTACGCTGGCATAAGGCTTTCACCTGGTCGTCGGCTTAGCTTGCGTCTGGCGTGCGTGTAGGAGAACATAATAGGAACAAGCAACTGAACGAATGGAGAGCATGTCTTAGGAGCGTCTGACGTGATGGGAATACCGATGGGTCCTCTGGCAGGAGATTGTTGGCTAATGGAAAGGTCATTGGCTTCTTGGATGGTTTGTTGACTAACTTGGATGGTTTGTTGACTAACTTGGATGGTTTGTTGACTAACTTGGATGGTTTGTTGACTATGAAAATGGATCATTGATTTACAGGACAGTGGTTGCCTGGTAGGAGAGTACTTTCGTGGCTCAAAATGGTCAGTTAACAAAATGGTCAGTTAACAAAATGGTCAGTTAACTAAATGGTCGGTTAACAAAATGGTCGGTTAACAAAATGGTCAGTTAACAAAATGTCCAATTAACTAATGGTCAGTTAACAAAATGGTCAGTTAACTAAATGGTCAGTTAACAAAATGGTCAGTTAACTAAATGGTCAGTTAACAAAATGGTCAGTTAACAAAATGGTTAGTTAACAAAATGGTCAGTTAACAAAATGGTCAGTTAACTAAATGGTCAGTTAACAAAATGGTCAGTTAACTAAATGGTCAGTTAACAAAATGGTCAGTTAACTAAATGGTCAGTTAACAAAATGGTCAGTTAACTAAATGGTCAGTTAACTAAATGGTCAGTTAACAAAATGGTCAGTTAACTAAATGGTCAGTTAACTAAATGGTCAGTTAACAAAATGGTCGGTTAACAAAATGGTCAGTTAACAAAATGGTCAGTTAACAAAATGGTCAGTTAACAAAATGGTCAGTTAACTAAATGGTCAGTTAACTAAATGGTCAGTTAACAAAATGGTCAGTTAACTAAATGGTCAGTTAACTAAATGGTCAGTTAACAAAATGGTCGGTTAACAAAATGGTCAGTTAACAAAATGGTCAGTTAACAAAATGGTCAGTTAACAAAATGGTCAGTTAACTAAATTATTGCTACGAGGTAACCCAAATGTCTTTTTTTAATTGCAATGTTGCTTCAACATTGTGTTCACTAGGAATTGCTATGCATGTGATTGCAGCTGTCACGGTAGGGTAAAAGGGGATTCGAACCCGTGACCACATATGCAGGCAGTGTAAGAGTGTGAGTGTGCGTGTGTGAGTGTGAGTGTGTGAATGTGTGTGTGTGTGTGACGAGAAAGTACAGGGGGATGAGTTAAGAGGAAATGTCAGTAGGTCAGTTCCTGCAGCACATGGGGCCTTTCGTAGGGTGTACAGCGCCAATTTTAGACTTTTGTAGGGTGTACAACGGCAATTTTAGACTTTTGTAGGGTGTACAGCAGCAATTTTAGACTTTTGTAGGGTGTACAGCGGCATTTTCGGCCTTTCGTAGGGTGTACATGATCATGGCCTTGGGTTAGTTACCTGTCATGGAGATTGAGCTTAGTATATGGCGCTTGAGCTTGAGTTCAAGCGCGCACATTACGCTTGAGCTTGAGTTCAAGCTTAGTGTGGACGTTTGAGTGTTTCAATTCCTGATGTGCTATTATATCGAGGGAGAGCAAAATGTTCACAATTTCATGATATGAATAGTGTATTTAGTTCTTCTAATTGTTATCTTATTCTGTTCTTCACTTTAAAATTTCTGTAGGATATCAGGAACTTCAAAGCAGCAATATGTCATTTATACGGATTCAAGAAGTCAGAATATTTTCCATATGGATATCATCTCTACAAATATAATCCATTATGCTCTCATGACATTTCAGCATAAATTTATATGAAACAAGGATAAAGTTGATCAAATATAATCTATATCCATTAAAAATATTCATATCCACAAATATATTCCATTATGATGTCATGACATCCCACCAAAATAAATATGATACAAGGATTAAACTGATAAAGTATAATCTATCTAGCAAAGTAATTGAAATTCACAAATATAATCCATTATGCTGTCACGACATATCAGCAAAATAAGTATGCAAAAGGATAAAGTTAAGCATATATAATCTATATACACAAATAAAATTCATATCCACAAATATAATGCAATTTGATGACACGAGATTGCAGCAAAATTAGTATGCAACACGGATGACATTGAACTAGACTTATAAATCCCTATCTCTGTCATTAAGACAATATTGCTCCTAACATTCAAGTCTAATAGCAGAGAAATTACAGGCTCCTTAAGGCCTGATAACCCAAGTCTGAAAAGATTAGCTCTGAAGTCTATGTATATGGGCAGGACAAAACGTGGACCAGACTGTGCGACACAGTGGTTGCCAGGACCAGATTGGGTTACCTGTGGCAGGTGGCTACAGGTGACGGATCTCCCAATCCTGAGCACTCCAGGTGCAAACTTATGAACAGGAACTGGGGCATGATGGTACTACACAAATTACATCACCGAATACCCAGTTATTAAACCATTCAGACATGCTGGTATGAGGTACCTGGAGTTTTCTCAATTACTTTATTACCTCTCGTGTTCTTGAGGATATCCTCATAATGCACCCAAAGTTTACCAATGTAGCCTACTGATCCACATGGCCCTGTATGACAGCTCTTGACCACACTATGTAACCCTTCAAATAGCCAACAGTAACTGCATAAATAACCAGGGGACAGATTCACGAAGCAGTTACGCAGCACTTACGAACCTGTACATCTTGTCTCAATATTTGGCGGTTTTGTTTGCAATTATTAAACAGTTAATGAGCTCTGAAGCACCAGGAGGCTGTTTATAACAATAACACAGTTGATTAGGAAGTTTTCATGCTTGTAAACTGTTTAATAAATGTAACCAAAGCCGTCAAGATTGAGGAAAGATGTACACGTTCGTAAGTACGTGCGTAACTGCTTCGTGAATTGGCCCCAGGTTCGTAAGTGCTTGCGTAACTGCTTCGTGAATCTGGCCCCAGGTTCGTAAGTGCTTGCGTAACTGCTTCGTGAATCTGGCCCAGGTTCGTAAGTGCTTGCGTAACTGCTTCGTGAATCTGGCTCCTGGTACCTAAGTATCCCCCATAAAAGAAACTATGTTTTGCAATTCGTGCCTTCAGTCACCTGAATGTTACGTGTTGCAGAGCGGGTTATTTCAGGATGTTTCGAGCCTCGTGTGTAAATGTTGATGTTTCCTGGCCTCTGAGGTTTCTCTTGCTTGGCGTTCAACAACGTAATTTTACGATGTATTTGACAACACTCCTGGCTATGATTTGCAACATGTCGTCAAAATATAATGGTACTTAGAGCCAACTGTTTGTTGCAAAGTACGAAAATGGACTGTTGCAAGGAAAACAAAACAGAGAAAAATCCACATTTTAATGTTATTTTGGTAAAGGAGAAAGAAGACAACATCTTAACCTTCTGTTGTTGTATAATGTAGTATCGTTGTATAATGTAGGGTGGGTATATAGTGTCATTGTATGGAGTACAGACGTTGTATGAAGTGGTATATTCTGACTATATTGATATAGTGTTACAATTTGACTATATTGATACAAATTGCTGTTGTTTCCAAGTTTGAATCATAAAGTAATTGGTGAATTTCTAAGGAAGATAGATAGAGAGAGAGAGAGAGAGAGAGGGGAGAGAGAGGGGGAGAGAGAAGAGAGAGAGAGAGAGAGAGGGAGAGAGAGAGAGAGAGAGAGAGAGAGAGAGAGAGAGAGAGAGAGAGAGAGAGAGAGAGAGAGAGAGGAGAGAGAGAGGAGAGAGAGAGAGAGAGAGAGGGGGCTTTTCGTTCCACGTTCCATATATGACAGTTAGTTCCGTGAGATAGACCAGCAGGTTAAGAATTGTTAGAGATGAATGTGAATGACGGGATCAATACATGATAACCTGTAGGGGTGTATCCCATCTTGTTGCTTGCATTGTTGAAACAAAGTTGATCAGTACATGTCCATGCCACCAGGTTTAAGTTGATCAGTACAGTCCATGCCACCAGGTCTGTCGGTTTAGGGTAAACGTAATCATCTTTCCCGAAATATTCTCAGAAAGCACATATGGGAGCACTATAGAGTACATATGGGAGTACTACAGAATACAGAGACTATACCCCTCTCCCGGGGTAGCGTTATGCTTATCTTGAGGTTATCTTGAGATGATTTCGGGGCTTTAGTGTCCCCGCGGCCCGGTCCTCGACCAGGCCTCCACCCCCAGGAAGCAGCCCGTGACAGCTGACTAACACCCAGGTACCTATTTTACTGCTAGGTAACAGGGGCATAGGGTAAAAAACTCTGCCCATTGTTTCTCGCCGGCGCCTGGGATCGAACCCAGGACCACAGGATCACAAGTCCAGCGTGCTGTCCGCTCGGCCGACCGGCTATCGTGCTGACTCCACATTACTTATCATCTTTGATTTCGGCATTAAATGCCCTAAACTATGTCGTTGAGCAAACTTATGGATCTTAACAAATTGTCGAAGAGGTAAGCCTAGTGGCTTTTTTCCAGCTATTAAATGTCGAATATAGTCATGGACCCAAAAGAAGGTGAATTCAGCCAACAGTGCTATTCACCCAAGGAAATTACCATTGTTTGGGACTGCCAACAGCTCGACTGCCGCCTGGAAACGATTAACTGTCCCCGAATGCTGCCCAACAACAGTTACCAGTTTCTGAATAGCTTTAATTCATATATATATAATGGGTACCATCTTGTAAACAAAGTATTTACGTACTGTGAGTACAAGTAGGTGAGTACTGTACAAGAACAGCTGATCTTCCCCATTTTCTTTCACTCAATTTATGGCAAACTTCACTGAATCTTTTCCTCTCGGCACCACATTTTATATCTAGGTTCTAGTTTGTGTTATTAGTGAATATACCATCAAATCTAGACCATATCTTGGAGGCCAGTTCAGAGTCTAAATCCAGCCCTGTGTATAGTATATACAACCCAACACAGACGACTTTAAATACACATTCAGCTCAAATATACACCCAGCAAGCATATTCAACCTTGCCAATCGATATATTAATGGTACTCTTTAAGCTCCAAGTCCAGCATTCCATCACAGATTTTGCTGACCACACAACAGATATACTGGATATACCCTGGACATACCAAGTAGACGGCGGAGCAACTGGGGTATAACCCAAAGCTTATTAAGCCTTTCTTCCACTTGATCGTCTTCTTCACATAGTCTACATTATTGGTCTACTTAAAAGACTGTCGGAATATGCCATCTGTCAACTATACACATCTCTACACACTTTAAACTGATTTATAAAAGAGCCACCATGATTAAGAAAAGATGTACGGGTTTCGCAGCTGAAATCTTAAATGCCGATGCCTCCCGGCTTTAGAAGACAACAATCAGGTTTCTCCTATAATCTCAATCTTTTAATCATTTAATATCTGATAAAAAATCAGATTTAATTAAAAATGATATTGATTACATTGTTAATTTATATTCAATATATAGCGATAGCCAAAATTTCTGCATAGGTGTTGCCACGGGATATATAAAAGCAAATTGACTAATTAGTTAATTTACTAATTCATACGAGATCCGAGTTAATTAGTGGTTAGTTATAAAGTTATGAAGGCATTTTGATATCTCCTTATTCATGCCCGTGCCGCCTCTTGGGTGGCTTAATCCTTATCAGTCTTGATATCTCCATTGTCAAGCATCTGTACAGAGGCGGGACCAAGGAGCCAAAGCTCAACCGCCGCAAGCACAACTAGGTGAGTACAACTGTGTTAATTCACTCTACAAATTCACTCTTTGTAATGAATTCCTCTTCTTGAGAGACAGGAAGCCTGCGAACATGTATTTACTTTAGGCTTGCTGCAACCCCACAACACTTGCCTAACTCCCGGGTACCCATTGACTGCTGGGTGAACAGATGCATTAGGGGAAATGAAACGTGCCCAACCGCTTCCGTTCCGGCCGGAAATTTAACCCGGGATCCCCATATTGTGAGTCGAGAACCTAAAGGCTGTTTATACTTTTTTTTTAAAGGAGTCAACCAATACGTTAAAATTGCGACGTATTAGTAACAAATTAAAAAACCACCGTTTTCTATGCCTCGGCGTCGATATAGGTTAGGTAGGTTGCTAGGGTTTGTAGGTCTCTAGTTGGGGGCTTAAACAGCTTCATTTGTTACGGAGTGGTAAGGGAGAGAATGGGCTACTTAACAACCCTAAACAGGTGTTAGGAGCCTACTTTCCACAGTATAAGAGACGGTACATTAGGGACGCTCTCCATGCGGGCCATCAGCATGCCGGCGTGGCGGCGCAGTGGCCGCCCTGCGCACCTCAAGTTAAGTCAGGTTAACCACCGTTCAGTCTGGCCAGTAACGGGATGGGTGATCCCCAGCGACACAGATTCGTCATGGGGAGGCTTGACCAAGCTAGGCATTCCTCAGAAGACAGAGGTGACAGTCTAAGACAGAAATAGACAGGATTCCTAAACTACAAAATTGGTCTTTGAGTGGTACAATGCGAAGCCACTAATACACAGAGCATCTCAGGAAGGTATGTACTTAAATAAAGTAGCAGTAGGCATCATCCATCACTCTCAGGAGACTATGAAGCCTCTCCAGGGCACAAAGCCAGGGTAGGTTGATATTGGAGGAGAAGCTGTTACCCATGCAGCAAGTATTTACACCCACTTATAATGCCACGTGATAAGTGTGTTTTCATGACCCGACTCACAATGGGCGCCTGGAGGAGGATGACAGCTCTAAGTCTGTCATACGCTGGAAGAATTTTAATGCTGATGATGTAGATTTTGGAACACCTGGTGTTAGAGAGAGAGCTCAGGAACGCAGGTTCGATCCCGCAATACTGCCCTAATATTCGTTATCTGATTGCTCTGGCTAGAAGTAAGTCTTATATTTCCCCATCTGGTCCTGTGTATGACGCCAGAATGACACAACGAATTGTCATAGTGTTTGTGAAGAAACCTTTATTAGGCTGTAAGTAACCTTGAAATTAGTTGTAAATTTGATTTTTTACCGAATCAGGGTTTTCTAGCCTCCTTATCGGACTTCAAGATTGATAGAAACATTGGTGTGTGTGTGTGTGCATGTGTGTGTGTGTGTGTGTGTGTGTGCATGTGCGTGCGTTCTTAGCTATTTGTCCCTGTAGAATCGAAGTGTAGCTCTTGGACCTCAACTATAACTACAAGGGCATTAGCTCATGACCTCAGGGAATACATGTACTTGACTGCTGTAAACCCTCTCACCAGTGTAACAGATCTGCTCCCTGGAAAGTACAGAAAATAGACGTCGAAATAGTACCCCTCAAGGTGAAAAAGATTCATCGTGAACCGGGACAATTACGGTGTTTGTATGGAAGCATGATATCTGGGTTACCAAGAGGCAACAGTTTACATGTATATTGTGACGGGTTGGTGGCGGAGGAGGGGTATAATGTATGAGGGAAGCCAAACCATGCAACACTACAGGTGTGTGTGAGTCAAAACACCAACATTCCACTTATGGTAAATGGAGAAATGCTTGGAGTGACTGTGTGTACATGCGGCTCAGGCTTGGGTACATTACTGGGAACATGGTATAATTGTTGATGATAATGACACCAAGTGTAAACTATGTGGTATGTTAAGGTCTCACACCCTCGTCCATTATGTTCTTGATTGTCCCTTGATTAATGTATATAGAAACACTGAGATAAGGACTGTTCCTGAACAAGTAGCCTGGATGTGTCACAACGGAAAGGTTGATGATATTCTGGAGAGATATGAGAATTTTGCACCAAGACTGTAATCTTTTGTTGAATTATCTGCATGTCTCTTGCAAGTTATGTCTGTGTACCTGGTCATACAGGTATTTGTGTGTATGTCTGGTAACATACTACTTGTGCAAAGGAAGAAATGTGTATGTTTATCTCTCAGAATGTTTGGTAATATGTTTATTGTTTGTGGTGTGTGTATATATCACAAACAAAACACAAAATAAATTTCAAAACAATTCACAAACCAATGAGGCCACCACACACACACACACACACACACACACACACACACACACCCACACACACACACACACACACACACACACACACACACACACACACACACCATCTAATCCCAGTTGGTTAGATGTGGCATCAAGCGAGGTGCACGCTACCACACACGTGCCAACCACACCTGAAACACGTGACTGTCAACTGCTTACCTGTTGCCCTGTTTGTGTTGATAGCCAGCAAGATATAGCGAGATAACACGGCCCCGACTAGTGGTTCGATTCCCTGCAAATACGTTATCGTCATACACACAGACACGAAGAGAATACGCAAAGGGGACAATACGCAAAGGAACAGAGGATGGCACTGGTGGCATTCTAGTTACCTTGTCACCCCTTGTGTTGGTCTCTCTGCCACCACACAAGAGACGCCCAGTAGGTTCCCTCACCAGCCGAAGTCCATCGAGGGAGCTAAACAGAGGCACTGTATTGCAGAGTCGCCACATAGACCACCAGACAGCCCAAAAAAGATCACAGACAGGTACACTGGGATGGTCCCATAATGGAGAAAATTACCTCTACATTGCTTGAAAATGCATCTGAGAACACTGAAACCCTTTGCTCTGTGGTACATAGGGATTTTTTATTTGCTATACCCGACTCTGCCCCGGAAACTCGCTTTAATCATTTGTCGCTTAACTTATCAATGGGGTGCCGAGTCATGTAGGCATATTAGGGAATGACATTGCAGATAAAGCTGCAAACTTGCAACTAAGTGGAGGAATGTAGATGTTTACATACCATGGAGTCTAGCACAGATTAGGAAAATAGATATAGAGCACTGCAGAAGATGTGCAATGACCATAATGCAGTAATTGCAACATCAGGCTGTATGGGTTGGTACAAGAATCCGAACCAGCTACAAATCACTTATTTTGACGAAGGCGGGTATATTAGAAGAACAAAAGTGCACTTATCACGCTTTGGTACCCGCATCACGCTTTGGTACCCGCATCGCGCTTTGGTACCCGCATCGCGCTTTGGTACCCGTCTGTATGTGAAATAAGCTTTTAAAGGTTCCAGAGGAAGAGAGGAATAACAGCAGCATGGAGAAATGCCAGACAAACCATTATCTAACACAATATAGAGTTACAAATGGGCCATTATCTAACACATCTGCCATCTGCGGAAGTGCATTGGCAGGCCTATGTAGTTGTCATGTAGTCTGATATACTGACGTATTAAACTAAGTCAGTATTTGACTTATTACTTGGGCTAGAGGATGGGTTGTTTAATGTAAGTTTTTTTGGAGGAGGGATTTTGTTTATAATTTTTGTTTATTTTTTTTCCAGGTGGTTTTCGCGTCATGGTGGCTGTGATGTGGCTGAGACACGTGACGTCAACAATTTCTGATGTCACCCAGTCCCGGCGCCAGCACATCCTTGCGTCACGGCGCCTGCACATCCTTGCGTCACGGCGACGGCATCCACTTGCGTCACGGCGCCTGCACATCCTTGCGTCACGGCGCCTCCACATCCTTGCGTCACGCCGCCTGCACATCCTTGCGTCACGCCGCCTGCACATCCTTGCGTCCCGACGACAACATCTTCTAAAACCTCTCTCGACTGTAAAATCTCCCACCCGGGAGGCTTCTGGTGCCAAATCTCACTGTTGGTGCCTTCAAGAACTGGCACCATCACCAACCTCTGACGCCCCGCTTCCATAGACAATCGTAATGTCGGGCGCTCAAGACGCCGCCCTAATCGAGCAGACTGTTAGAGCTTCGATCTGGGGCCAGATTTCCCACGATGAAGACCTTTTCACCCAAGCACACCAGATGCTGATCGGGGCGAAGGACGAGATCGAGGGAGAGTCTTTGGCGAAGCGAGATCCTAGCGAAGTCACTATTTCCCCCACTTCCGACCTGAAGAAAGATGCAGAAAGCGGCGATAACTGGTCAAGAGAGACCGCGAAGTGGAAGTGGAAGAGGAAACGCACCTCCGCGGCGCCGAAGACACTTCCACCGTTGCTGCCGATGGCGTCGCGCGAAGTCCGAAGTCCACAGCCGACTTCGACGACAACGACGATCCGGGTAGTTACCACAGAGTCACCACGACCCTCGCCACGACGCACACCGTCGCCCTGTAGGCGGCAGGATGCCATTGGCACTTCGAAGCGCGTCTCTCCGCCGCCTCTACTGCCCCTCTCCTCTACGCTGTTCACCATGACTCCCGCCTACTCCACCTCTCCGTCTGCCTCTCCCCCGTCGAAACGCTCCACGCCCTCTTCCTCACCGCATTTACGACGCACGCCCACGCCCACCCTGTCAGCCCGAAGGTACTGCCCACCGCCCAACGCAGCCACGCCTCC
Source organism: Procambarus virginalis (assembly GCA_020271785.1). Lineage (NCBI taxonomy): Eukaryota > Metazoa > Arthropoda > Malacostraca > Decapoda > Cambaridae > Procambarus > Procambarus virginalis. Next base: position 7,327,908 of record WNGS01162647.1, read on the forward strand.
ATCAGACTCCTACTCCCCTACGCGAGAAGAAATGGAACAAGAACATCGTTTAAAAAAAAGAGTAAGAGCCATAGGGAGGCGTCTTCTTACGAAACCTTTACATCTTTCCTCAATCATAAGGCTTAAACCTTTCCTGTGGTTGAAAACTTCACACTCCATAGTTATTATTGCTATAAATGATCTCGTAGTGCTTAAGAGCACATAAACCATTTAATAAATGTAATTCAAACAGCCCTATTTGAGGAAAGATGTAACGGTTTCGTATATCAACACTTAAATACGTCTCCATAACTACTATTTTGAGGTTTCTTTGCATCTTACAATTTCAAAAAAATCTCTCTCACCATAAGCGTTCATATGTTTGTTTTCTAGTTGTCAAAATTTTCATTTTGGATAAATTACTTTCAAAATAGTAATTCAAGTATCATGGTCAGCGACCTAGATAGGTTAGGTGGGTTGCTTGGGGTAGGACGTGTCTGGTGAGCAAGGGAAACACTTCAATTTTCCGCTCTAAAGTCCTCGAGAAATAGGCATGCTAATGCCTATTTAAAAAGTTAAATTTCTAATATGGTCATCAATTATCTTTGTCTCCCCTACAATTGCATCCATTTTCTCTGTCTTCCGTATAACTACACCCATTTTCTTTGTCTTCCCTAAAATTACAACCATTTTCTCTGTCTTCCGTATAACTACATCCAATTTCTTTGTCTTCCCTAAAACTACAACCATTTTCTCTGTCTTCCGTATAACTACATCCATTTTCTTTGTCTTCCCTAAAACTACAACCATTTTCTTTGTCTTCCCTAAAACTACAACCATTTTCTTTGTCTTCCCTAAAACTACAACCATTTTCTTTGTCTTCCCTAAAACTACAACCATTTTCTTTGTCTTCCCTAAAACTACAACCATTTTCTTTGTCTTCCCTAAAACTACAACCATTTTCTTTGTCTTCCTTAAAACTACAACCATTTCCTTTGTCTTCCCTTCAACATAACAACAAATTCCTGACATTTGGTGAAGGTGTGCGGTGCATGTGGAGATGAGGCTCGCTCCCTGCACTTCGGGGGCCTGGCGTGCGACTCCTGCAAGGCCTTCTTCAGGAGGGCCGTCGTCAGCAACGCCTTCCCGGGGTTTGTATGTACCAGCGGCCACAACTGTACTATAACCGTCGAGTCGCGGAGGAGCTGCCAGGCGTGCAGGTCAGTATAAAAAAGGCATATATATATATATATATATATATATATATATATAATATATATATATATATATATATATATATATATATATATATATATATATATATATATATATATTTTTACATCATATTTTGAAAGCGAAGATGTATAGGTATGGTTCGTCATTGGACAGAACGGCTGTTTGTTCTTATTGAAGTCCTGTTTATACCCAAACTGAACTGTACAAGGCTACTATGTTCAGCACCCCAATTAACAGCATGGGGCAATCCAAACTGCTTCTTACGAGTGATATCCAAACACTCTGGTAATATAACTGATATTAACACGAGCGGACTGTGAAAGTTGACAACATGCCCATGCACTCAGCCCCGGGTCCAAACTCTTGGAATCCAAATTCATAAATGTCAAATACCAGCAGCACGAGAGCTCAGCATAATGATAAAAAGAGTGGATACAGGTGATATACCAAAAGCACTTAAATCAGCAGTTATATCTCCAGTACACAAGGGGTAAAGCACTGTATAAAAGCTATAAAACGGGCGCCTTATCATCACACATAATTATTGTGAAAGAATGATTAAAAATCAAACCTCCAGTTTTGTGAACAATAAATTTCACAACCAGGACACCATGGTGTTACAGCGGTAAGATCATGCTTTATGCTATTACTTAATTACCATGAGAAAATCAAAGAAGGCGCCGATCCTTAATTATACGCATCCTTTCTCCCAGCAATGACTGGTACCAGGTTCTTAAACACTTAACGGGTCGTATTCCAGGGAGACTAGTGGATAAGTTTACCATGAACTATGGGAAGGGAAAGCTCTCAGCCAGCTAACAGGAGTCAGCAGTCGTCTGCTCCTGTACCCACCTGTGTGTAAAACTAGTAGGGTAAGGCTTACCATGAGCTATGGGAAGGGAAAGCTCTCAGCCAGCTAACAGGAGTCAGCAGTCGTCTGCTCCTGTACCCACCTGTGTGTAAAACTAGTAGGGTAAGGCTTACCTTGAGCTATGGGAAGGGAAAGCTCTCAGCCTGCTAACAGGAGTCAGCAGTCGTCTGCTCCTGTACCCTCCTGTGTGTAAAACTAGTAGGGTAAGGCTTACCATGAGCTATGGGAAGGAAAGCTCTCAGCCAGCTAACAGGAGTCAGCAGTCGTCTGCTCCTGTACCCTCCTGTGTGTAAAACTAGTAGGGTAAGGCTTACCATGAGCTATGGGAAGGGAAAGCTCTCAGCCAGCTAACAGGAGTCAGCAGTCGTCTGCTCCTGTACCCTCCTGTGTGTAAAACTAGTAGGGTAAGGCTTACCATGAGCTATGGGAAGGGAAAGCTCTCAGCCTGCTAACAGGAGTCAGCAGTCGTCTGCTCCTGTACCATCCTGTGTAAAAAAAAGAAAATTTTATATACAAGGACTTGCAAAGGCATTTGATAACCATGGAAAGATAACCTATTCAATAAGATCAACAGGAATAACACGTAAAGTAGCACGACGAATATTCAGTTTCCTGTCAACAGATGCAAATAGTAATAGAAAAAAGAATCATGTCCAACCCACGTACTGAGGCCTTGCACCTCAGAGCACAGAGCGGTGTCCTTGCACCACTGTTTTTGTCTTTTTCTCGTATCAGATATAAACAAAACAAATTCCATCTTTGTATCATCCTTTGCGGACGATACAAAAATAAGCCTGAAAATGCCTTTGTAGAAGGCAAAATACAATCTAATACTTATTATTTTATATATACAAGAATTGTTACATTCTTATAGCCTTTGTTAAAGTCTTTAAATTAATATTCCCTGGAATACGACCGCCAAATCGTTTAAAAAACCTGGTACCCATTTTACTGTTGGGTAAACAGAGGCTACAGTTAAGGATTGGCGCCCGTCAATCCTCCCCGGCCAGGATACGAANTTCTCTTTAACACACACCCCCAGGAAGCAGCCCGTGACAGCTGACTAACTCCCAGTACCTATTTACTGCTAGGTAACAGGGGGCATCAGGGTGAGAGAAACTCTGCCCATTTGTTTCCGCCATCGCTGGGGATCGATCCCTAAACCTAGGACAACGAATCCTGAGCGCAGTCCACTCAGCCGTCACCAAGGTAGCCTGTCAGCTGACTCGTATGGGCCAGTTTTGACAGACTTGAATGCTTAGTAACACCCTTGTGTTCGAAATATGGTTTGACAGCTGATTTCTGAATGACGGGCAAGAACCTGTGTTCGAAATACAGCCGAATTATTCAATATATGTAAACTGTTTACATACAGCATGCGCCGCAAGGGGTATCGCTACCCATGACTGGGTACCGATGTAGGGCATAATATCCACGGATGCCCATTTAGGTCAGTATACCATGTCGACCTTTTCTGGGTCGACTAATACAAGATGAAATATTTTCTGACCTCCCGCAATAAATGATTTCAAAGCCTATTATCCAACCTATTCCAGTGAAAACTGAACGATGGGTTGTAACAGGCGCGATCTAATGGTGAACATTGTTAGCTTAGAGGGTTAGAGAACTACAGGTGTGTTCTCTAATGAGAATTTGACAGGTGAGGTCAAGAGATTTGAGAACTGGTTTCACGAAGCTGGTTTCTTCACTCTTCCTGACCTAGTGAGGGCCAGGCTGTCTTTGTGTGGGAATTGTAATTGTCAGCCATTTTTCTGGGTGGAAGTTCAGCCTTTTCGGTCAATAAAACGATTCATTAACCACTTCACTGTATACTGGAATACTGAAGTGCTTGTATATATTTACTTTAGTATATACTGCCAGAGGTTCACATACCTCTGGCAGAGTATATATACCATTGGGAATATTTCTGGGGGCCTCATAGTAGAGTTGGCTTCATGCTCGACTCACAATCGGGGATCCTGGGTTTGAGTTCCGGGCGGGACAGAAATGGCTGGGCACGTCACCCTTTCACCTAATGCATCTGTTCACCCAGCAGTAAATAGGTACCGGGAGTTAAACTATTGTGGGATTGAGCCCCTGGAGGGGGAAGTCGAGGGGGCAGGAGGAACCTCTATACAAGCCTAAAGTATATATATACACACACCGGCTTCCTGTCCCCAACATTGGGAATGATATATAGACCTCTGGATGTTTATACACAGGGGATGTGTACACCACGAAAGAATTGCTTCCTAGAACAAGCGAATGTCTTAATAAAAACAGACCCGATAGGCTACGGCAAAAAAAACACCCCCGCTGATTGCTCTACTTTTTCCTATCATAACAATCATCTAGTGAGTTTTTCCCTAGCATCTTGTAGGTCCAGTTTTTCTATTCAAGAGTATGCATCCAGTTTTGGGCTTTCTATCACATTAATCTAGCGACCTATGGAGAAATATGAAAGTACACAAGAGGAATGTGTGAGTTTTTAGTCATTTTTAATTTGAGTGTTGGTTGGAAATTCGGATATTTTGATTCAAATTTCCTTGCTGTTGTTGGACGTGTTGATAAACTGCTACTATATTCAGTCTAGGGGAAAATATAGATACCGTTCGAGAGGTCGGCGATCCGAAATCCGTATCATAATCCACATTTTCCGTTCTAGAAACAAGATACCATTGTTTTGAGCTGGAAAATGTGGCCAACCTAACCTAACTAAGCCAACCTAACCTAACTAAGCCAACCTAACCTAACTAAAGCTAACCTATCCTAACCAAGGCCAACCTAACCTAACCAACCTAACCTAATCATAATCTAACTCAACCTATCATAACATTTCTAGGCGTTAACTGGTTTATGGCAACAATAGAGCAATACTGCAAGGTTAACAAATAAAAAAACTATTTTTTTTTCGGTGGCTATTGTGTAAAAGTTGCTATTAAACAAAATCTAAAATGAAAAGTGGCTATTGAGATATGTTTGGGATCTTTCCTGAGTCCCCCCTTCAAGGCTTGGGGTAAAACAGCCCGTTCTCTTGACTTGCCACAACATGCAAAATACAACGTACTAAGCTAACCAGCTGATGCCTAGAAAACGGTAATATTACAGAGCAATGATTTTGTACTAATACGTCGCATTTTCAACGTACTGGCGTGAGAGACCAGGCTGCTCTTACTAAACAATACATTTTTTTTAACGACCCTCAGCGTTGAAATTGCGGCGGTTTTGGGGAATTTAAACCACAGCAATATTGACGTTTTGAAAATCCTTCCAGTTAGTAGCTTCAGCGTAGAAATTTAACGCTTTTGGGTAGCCTAAAACACTGCATTTGTTACGTATGGGAAACTGAGAGAACGCGCTCGCCACAAAGCCTAATGAACCATAGGCCTCTCCATGAAGCCTAAATCATCATAGTCTTATGTATCAGAGAATCCTATGACCATATATTGAACGAAATATTTGAACAAGTCCCACAAGTATCTATCTCATGCGGGTATTGGAACTAAATAATGGGGGCCATTAATGTGTTCAAGTATCAACTGAACAAACTCCTGCAAGAAATGTCTGAGCAACCAGGCTGTGGTGGGCCTGTGGGCCTCTGCAGGCAACAAACAGCCTGTTGGACCAAGTTATCACAACTAGCGAGACCCTGTCCAGGTATACGTCAGGTAATTACATCCCTAATTAAGGTATACTTCAGGTAATTATGTTTTCAGAAGAACAACAATCAACTCACCACTTCAAGCCGTCATTTGTAATTCGGCGTTTTTCCTCTATATATATGATCAAATCCTAATGACTTTTATCCAGGTGTAAATCAGCTATCCTTATGTAAGGGGAAACATAGGTATATTGATATCTTTTGATGTCAATATAGCCGGTATCTAAGAGGACTGGTGGTGGTGCTGTGGAGATTGTAAACACAGTCTCCGTGGTGTAGTGGTAAGACACTCGCCTGGCGTTCCGCGAGCGCTATGTCATGGGTTCGTATCCTGGCCGGGGAGGATTTACTGAGCGCAATTCCTTAACTGTAGCCTCTGTTTAACGCAACAGTAAAATGTGTACTTGGATGAAAAAACGATTCTTCGCGGCAGGGGATCGTATTCCAGGGACCTGCCCGAAACGCTACGCGTACTAGTGGCTGTACAAGAATGTAACAACTCTTGTATATATCTGGGGGAGAGGTATGGAGTCACATTGGGTAACCCACTGTGGGGTGGATAGTCTGGAGAAGGGGGGTATTGGGCACATATTGGTAACCCATTGGGAAAGGGGGGGGTGTCTGTAGTCATATAAAGGTTATAGGAGCCCCCCTTTATATAATTGTGGGATGTATAGGTTCCGTAGTATAACTAGACTTCACCTAAAAGCAACTAAAAGTCACTCTGAAATTGTCCATACTTAAACAAACAGACAAAATAAATGATGGTTACAATACTGTGATGCTAGCAAAGAATTTACATCTTGGTAAAAATCAAATTTTTTCTCAGAAATAAGCAATTTTTACTATGAAATAAAAAAAATTTACTCAGAAATAAAAAAATATTGCTAGAAATATGCAATTTTTGCTCAGAAATATGCACTTTTTTTTTACTTAGACATATACATTTTTTCCTCAGAAATATGTCATTTTTGCTCAGAAATATGCCCTTTTTGCTCAGAATATGCAATTTTTGCAACCCATCCTCCCGAACTAAAAATCATTTTGTGACTAATTGAGCGATCATGCAATTAGTGACATGATGGACAAATAGAAAGTAGAATTTTGATTTATTAATTTCATAGTTTGGAGAAAACGAAAACTTGAAAATATTCCCAGGCCTAATATAGCACATATGTACTAATATGTACATATGTGCTAATATGTACATATGTGCTAGATTAGGCTTCAGATAGCTGTGTAGTGAGCTTAGGATGGCTAGGCTAGGATAAATTTCGTTAGCAACATAAATTAATACGATTTCTGGCTTGTCAAAACTCAATAATATAAACGTCTACGTTGACTTAATCCAAAACGTCTATATTTGCACAATCGTCCACAAAATAACATAAATACAGGAGGTTAGACTGAATATAGCACGTATGAAACCGTTTCAAATACAAAATACAAGTTTGTCAACAACAAAATTATTGTTGCTGGTGTGTATTCCAGACCCAGATGTGTAACACAACCTGTACAAAAGCCAGGTGTGTAACGGGGGGTGTATATATAAACACACACACACCTTACTAAGCTTTGTCCTGCTGCGTAGGACTTGAGGAAAAACGCCCAATCATGTGCCTCAAGTTGGAAGAGAAAACCCCCAAAACTGGTTATAACGAGGATTTCAGGCGAACGAGGTTACAGGGTCCAGTATGTATTGTTCCCCTTGGGTCTCTTCTCTCCTCTCAGAGGCTACGGGATCACCATAGCCCGTGCTACTTGGAACTTTTTGTTCCAGGTGGAGAATCTTTAACAACAACAACTCTCAGGCCGTGAACAATGGCTAAATGTTCAGTCTGTCTTGGTGAACAATGGCTAAATGTTCAGTTCGTGTTGGTGAACAATGGTCTAATGTTCAGTCTGTCTTGGTGAACAATGGTCTAAATGTTCAGGTCCGTCCTGGTGAACAAAGACCCAAGGTCCATTTCCATCCACCCACCCACCCCCACCCCCCCCCCCCCGCAGCTGTTTATGAATGAAAAACAGTTTACACACGACTCACAACTGATGACGTCCGAACACTTCCGGAACAAGTGCTTCACTGACGACTGGTGTTCGAACCACAACGCTGTAAATGCTTCACCCACGTACTACAAATACAAATAATCGCCAACAGAACCTAAACACCTAACCTAACCTATGCCTATATATACACAATATGCTAATATATTATAATATTAATTTTATTTGAGAAAATTCCTGTTTTGAATGAACAGCATGTTGACATTTGTGAATGGGTCTGTGGGGTCGACCGCTGGATGGACCAAACAATTTTAGGCCTAATATAATACCATATATATGTGCTATAACTAGGCTTTGGGAATGTTGAAATAGCCATTTTATTTTGTATTTAAACTTTAAAACACACAAAAAAGCTTTACCAGTAAGCTCATAAAGCTATAGTTACATAGTATTTCAATTCTAAACACAAAATATCTATTTCTCAGTCAAAAAGCCGCCCTTTCCTAGAGATCGGACGGCTGAGTGGACAGCGCTCGGATTCTAGTCCTAAGATTCCGGGTTCGATCCCAGGCGGAAACAAATGGGACAGAGTTGCTTTCCTCCCCTGATCCCCTGTTACCTAGCAGTAAATAGGTACCTGGGGTTAGCAGCTGCTCACGGGCTGCTTCCTGGGGGTGTGGAGGCCTGGTCGAGGACCGGGCCGCGGGGACGCTAAGTCCCGATATTCTTAAGATAACCTATAGGCACGTCCGACTGGCCTATACAAGTTTGTAATAATGTATAACCAGTCATACACAATACCTTAACCTGGCTTAATTAATACATTAACTACTTACATATCATTCAGGGAAGCCAATATACACGATTAATACAATGGAGTCATACTAGCAAAGAGTCATTCAAAGTATATAGATCAAAAGTAATCAAAAGTAAATGCAGCAACGATCACGGAAGATTCGGCGATACAACAGGAGGAACGATACAACAGGAACGATACAACAGGAGGAACGATACAACAGGAACGATACAACAGGAGGAACGATACAACAGGAAGACAGGAGACGATACAACAGGAACGATACAACAGGAGGAACGATACAACAGG
>WNGS01162647.1:7352943-7391793 GCA_020271785.1 Procambarus virginalis
TCACAAACAATAAACATATTACCAAACATCCTGAAGATAAACATCTACATTTCCTCCCTGATCGAGTTGAGAATGGTCCAGGACGGACGGAAACGTCGTCGTCCCTTCACCTTCTATTGTGTGGTCTGGTCAACATACTTCAGCCACGTTATGTTGACTCATCGCCTGCATAGGTGAATGAGTTTTGAGATCCGTCGAGACAGGCCTACCATCCGGTGAGAGCCCGTGTGGCCCCCGTGATGAATCTGATAGACCTGGCTGGCCTCAACCACGCTGTACTCACTACAGGGCTGATAAGGTGCCTGGCTAGACGCAGTGGCCGCCAGAGGGCGGGGCTGACAGCCTCGCCCGCCACCTTATGTTTAAGGCGGTCAATAACTATGGGCCAGATTCACGAAGCAGTTACGCAAGCACTTACGAACGTGTACATCTTTCCTCAATCTTTGACGGCTTTGGTTACATTTATTAAACATTTTACAAGCATGAACTTGCCAATCAACTGTTGTTATTGTTATAAACAGCCTCCTGGCGCTTCGGAGCTCATTAACTGTTTAATAATTGTAAACAAAACCGCCAAAGATTGAGGAAAGATGTACAGGTTCGTAAGTGCTTGCGTAACTGCTTCGTGAATCTGGCCCCAGGTTCGTAAGTGCTTGCGTAACTGCTTCGTGAATCTGGCCCCAGGTTCGTAAGTGCTTGCGTAACTGCTTCGTGAATCTGGCCCCAGGTTCGTAAGTGCTTGCGTAACTGCTTCGTGAATCTGGCCCCAGGTTCGTAAGTGCTTGCGTAACTGCTTCGTGAATCTGGCCCCAGGTTCGTAAGTGCTTGCGTAACTGCTTCGTGAATCTGGTCCCAGGTTATGAGGCGCTACGAGGTTGTTAACAACAACAATAACAACCTTGGGGTTGTGAAGTTTCAAGCTGGTGAACAGTTTGAGAGTTGTTAAAAGATGTAGAGGCTTCGTAAATAACTGGCCGCGTACTTAACGTATCAATTCGTACTTTTCTGGCTGCCAAAACAGCTGCATTTTTTTTTTTACATTTTAGATCTGGTTGAAACTTTTTATTTTCTTAGTTTCTTAGTTGGGCAAAATTGTTGATTTTCTTTATAAAATGACAAATTAAGAGATTTATTATTATTAACATCTTTATTGACAAAATTAATTACAATTTTGCCTAATCTGAGAACTGGGCTGTTCAAACAGCCTAATTACACGTTGCTGTGTTATTCATAATGATTGAGTTATCAGCGAATTGTATTTATAATGTTAAAGAATGACCACAAGCAAAGGGATCTGATAGCATAAGCTATATTTTGTACAAGTGCATATAGCAGCTTATATAGGAGTTTTTAGTGCTATGATATAATCATATAGGAGTTTGTGCTGGAGATCTGAAACGGTAGTATGGAACTAATTGGTGATTAAAGTTGATTACAGAATGGGACAATGATGGCGTAGTATTGGACACATGAGGAGAGGGGTATCACACACACACACACACACACACACCCCACACACACACACACACACACACACACACACACACACACATTAGGCAGTAATGTGGTGGAGGCTGACCCCATACACAGTTTCAAGTGTAGATATGATAGAGCCCAATAGGCTCAGGAACCTGTACACCAGTTGATTGACGGTTGAGAGGCGGGACCAAAGAGCCAGAGCTCAACCCCCGCAAGCACAACTAGGTCAACACATGCGTATATACACGAATACGAGATACGTGCTTCCACACACACACACGGGGTCACCATAGCCCGTGCTACATGGACACTTTGTTCTGAGTAGCTAAATCTGAAACAACAACAACAACAACACACACACGCTAAGGACAGACAAGCGCATCGTGGCCCTCACACCCTCCCCAGCGCCTTGATATCTTCTTCTCTAAGACTTTGGGACCTCCAGGTTAGAAGTGCACCTGTCCACCCAGGGAGGGGGGGGGCTGGTTTTCGAAAGCGTTCCCTCCTGGCCTCAACAGCCTGGCTAAAAGCCTTGTAACAACAGGTCAAAGCAAAAGCTATGTCTGACCTTGGAAAAAAAAGTATGTAAGAGTTCAAAATAAATCTCCACAAAAGCTTCATCCCACTATTCAAGAGCTGGATATGAAAACGTTCCACTGTTGTTGAACGGTTCAAGATAAAGCTGGTAAGCTGTTCCAGGTGGTAAAATTAGCACTTTAAATTATAGGGTACAAAACACAAATCTGCCCATAGTAGGAAAACAGCATGTCAAGGATTTGGGAATAATAATGTCTGACGACCTAACGTTTAGGGAGCATAACCAAGCAAATATTGCGACAGGCAGAACAATGATAGGATGGATTACGAGAACTTTCAAATCCAGGGATCCCATCACAATGGTTGTACTCTTCAAGTCACTTGTGTTATCCCGTCTTGAGTACTGCTCAGTACTCACTTCCCCCTTCAGAGCAGGAGAGATTGCTGAAATAGAGGGAATACAGAGAACATATAAGCACGCATAGACGAGATAAAGCACCTAAATTATTGGGGTCGTCTCAAAGCTCTCCAATGTACTCACTAGAAAGGAGACGAGAAATGTGTAAAATAATATATACAAGAAAGATACTGGAAGGCCAGGTCTCAAATGTGCACAGTAGAATAACATACTAGAGAGAAAGGTACGGAAGGAAATGCAGAATAGAACCAGTGAAGAGTAGTGGTGCCATAGACACAATCAGAGAACACTGAACATCAGAGGTCCAGTGAAGAGTAGAGGTGCCATAGGCACAATCAGAGAACACTGAACATCAGAGGTCCAGTGAAGAGTAGAGGTGCCATAGACACAATCAGAGAACACTGAACATCAGAGGTCCAGTGAAGAGTAGAGGTGCCATAGACACAATCAGAGAACACTGAACATCAGAGGTCCAGTGAAGAGTAGAGGTGCCATAGACACAATCAGAGAACACTGTCTGAACATCAGAGGTCCACAGGTGTTCAAATACTCTCAAATGTATTTTCAGGTGTTTGGATATCACGCATAATGAAGTTGTCCGGATCTTCCACTTTCATGCTGTTTATTGTAGTGTTAAAGATATCCTCTTACCCCCCAAGAGTCACGTACACCCCCCCCCCCATCTACGCACATGGCACCCCCTCCCCCCAGCCCCCCACACAAGCCACAGCCATCCGACCAAACTTGACAAGGGTCAAGTATCTCTTCATGGCAAATTTTGTAGGAAAATGATCAAGTCGGCGGCCATTGACTCATTAAGGAGATCAAGTATCAACTGCCAAAGTGTCCATCAACAGACAACTGTGAAATTGGGTATTGTGTCAGACGTAAAGATGCCATCAATCACTACAAGCAATTTCCAAAGAGGAAAAAGTGATTGAGAGAGCATGCTTTCGAAGCGTGCTTGATAGCAGTAGCAGGGGAGGGAAGGGAGGGAGGGAAGGGAGAGGGTGGGGTGGTTCTCTAGCCTTCCGTCCCCAAGGCTGCCACAGCCAGCCGTTCAATGTTTCTATTAGCCTGTTAAAGCATCTTAATCACCTTCAGTGGTTAAGTGCTTAATAACACACTAGTTTCTAAACAGCTATCTTACCCTGTCACAGTAGGAGAGACATAGGTGTATGTGTGTATCTGTATGTGTGTGTACTCCCCTAGTTGTGCTTGCGGGGGTTGAGCTTTGGCTCTTTGGTCCCGCCTCTCAACTGTCAATCAACTGGTGTACAGGTTCCTGAGCCTATTGGGCTCTATCATATCTACACTTGAAACTGTGTATGGAGTCAGCCTCCACCACATCACTGCCTAATGCATTCCACCTGTTAACTACTCTGACACTAAAAAGTTCTTTCTAACGTCTCTGTGGCTCATGTGGGTACTCAGTCTCCACCTGTGTCCCCTTGTTCGCGTCCCACCATGTTAAATATCCATCCTTGTCTACCCAAGGATTGGAAGGATATGTACGCTTGTCTACTGTGTAAATATGTATATGTNGCAAGTCATATCACAGCGCTGAGCAGTGACGTGGCAGTTTGCAATCCTGCGTGCGTTGCAAACCACTTGTATCACAGCAATGACTTGCTAGATCAGCTGGGAGCCTCTTGTTGCATGCTTTGTTGCAAAGGAAATCCTCAATCAACATTCGACAATATGGGGGGGGGGGAAGTGTTTGATATCTTCCAATATTCTGATGTGGATATCAGAAAGGATTAATATAGAAAGCAATATAGAAAGGCTATATTGCTATATTGCCGTTTGCAACGTGGATTTCCTGGGCCTGGAGCTCAGTATGACTTGCTCAAGTAATGATAATATTGCACAAATAACTTTTTTGTGGGTTATGTGAGAGCTTTGCAACAATTTCAACACTTTGCTTCACTTGGAAAATATTCATTACCACAAAAGTATCACACCACATACAGATATTTCAGCGAGAAAAAAGCTTTGTTTCTGAGGTTTTTAGAATTAGGTTTCTTCACAGCACTAAGTGTCCTGGACTGTTCAGCTTGTTGCCTGGTTCACTACTGGTTGGTAACAGTGCTGGAACCTTAACTAGCTTGAGGGGGGTGTGGGGGCCTCCCCCCCCCACTGCCATCACACACACACACACACGCACATGCACGCACACACACACACACACCTGAACCCACTGACCATGTATGTAATGCTTAAAGTCCAAATACCATGTGATTTTCTTCTAAATTTCTCAGACACGAGGAAATTTCCGCGTTTCCAAAATCGATTGGCTGCATTATTTTGGGGTTTCTAAAATCTGAATATACCGATTTCAGTGTCTAATTCTGCAAAACTCACATAGAACGAAATGCACATTGTATATATATATATATATATATATATATATATATATATATATATATATATATATATATATATATATATATATATATATATATATATATAGTGCTTTTGAACGCACACACACACACAACACAGCAACACCGAATACAGCTTAATATATATGTATATATATAATATACCACAGGGTGTCAAACACACCGGGTTCGATCCCCGACACACACACACACATGGGAGGGCCAAAAAGGGACCCAGCCAGCCACTGACTGACTAGCAAGAGAAACCTGTGAATGTGTGTGTGTGTGGACCAGAGGGCCTCTGACTGCTGCCAGACTTGCTCGCTTCCATCTCCTGTCTCTCTCAGTCATATCTGCCATACACCAACTCCCCACCCCCCTTTCTGCAACAGGCATGTCAATCGCCAGGTTGCAAAGGTGGGGGGGGCATTGCACACACGCTTGCAATGGCCAGCGGTGACATAGAACGGTAATAATATCATTGTTGAAGATTTTATGAAGTTAGAGAGAGTAAGAGGGTAGCTGCCAGATAGTGCTATCTGCTCTCCCCCTTGCATGTATGCAATATTCTCATATTTGCAACGCCTCAGGCTTGATGCCCTTACCTGCATAGATTACAAAAAATGCATTTTATAATCCGTGAGGCGAACGACCCTCAATTAACGACTCGTATAGACAAACAAGCGACAAAAACAGCCACCAACCCACAGAGAGTAACACGCTCGCCCGATGTACGATAACTTACAAATACTCTCACACGCGTTGTAAACAAATACATTTTTTTGAACAAAAACATTACTGTTTTGTGTGTTTTATTTACATGTTTGGTGGGAGAGGTGATTTTGGCTGATGCTGATTGGTGGAGGGAGTAAGGGGGAGTGTGTGATGATATTGTTATGTTCAGCTGTTGTGGTTGGCATGCTGTCCACGATCATACGCTCTAATACCGGTGTGGACGGTGGTGCAGTTATATATATATATATATATATATATATATATATATATATATATATATATATATATATATATATATATATATATATATATATATTATATATATATATATATATATACAGAGAGAGAATATGTATTAGTACATTTTGGTAGCAGTCTTTCTTGTAAACATGTGTTGTTGAATATGACCGAAAGGGAAAGATTAATGATTCTAACACGAATCTTCTCAATATTTCTGATGTTTTTCTTCACTGTTAGGGAGTAATTGAAAAATTAACTCTCCAAAGTTCATTTTCACATTTTAATTTATAGTCTGACGCCTAGAAGCGTTAAACAAGAACTCTTCTTACATTTTCAAAGACAATTCTTTTACTTATCGGATCATGTTAATATTCGCTTTAGGGTGAGGTGACGGGATACAAAAAACAGAACACGAAACAATGGATATATACAATGGGCATATAATCATGGTATACATTCTATTTTCTTGCTTCTGTGCTGGTTCAGGGTCTTGAAGTGGGTAGAATGTAATTATGTTTTAATTGGCTGTTGATTGCTGGTTTTGACTTTTTGATGTGTAGTGCCTCGCTGATGTCGAGTCTCCTGATATCGTTATATCTGTCGATAATTTCTGTGTTGCTTGTTAAGATTTCTCTGGTGATGGTCTGGTTGTGAGAGGAGATTATATATTCCTTGATGGAGCCCTGTTGTTTGTGCATTGTTAATTGCCTGGAAAGAGATGTTGTTGTCTTGCCTATATACTGAGTTCTTTGAGGCTTACAGTCCCCAAGTGGGCATTTGAAGGCATAGACGACATTGGTCTCTTTCAAAGCGTTCTGCTTTGTGTCTGGAGAGTTTCTCATGAGTAGGCTGACCGTTTTCTTGGTTTTATAGTAAATCGTCAATTGTATCTTCTGATTTTTGTCTGTAGGGATAACGTTCCTATTAACAATATCTTTCAGGACCCTTTCCTCCGTTTTATGAGCTGTGGAAAAGAAGTTCCTGTAAAATAGTCTAATAGGGGGTACAGGTGTTGTGTTAGTTGTCTCTTCAGAGGTTGCATGGCGGTTCACCTTTTAAGTTCTTGTTCTCAATTCCTTATGTATTGTATGGCTAGATTAGGTAAGTTAGGTAAGGTTAGGTTAAGTTACTTTAGGCTAGGTTAGGCTATGTAGGGATAGGTAAGGTTAGGCGACGTAAGGTTAGGTAAGGTTAGGTTAGGTAGGTAAGGTTAGGTAAATTCAGCAAAGGTTAGATAAGTTAGGCTAGGTAAGGTTAGGTTAGGTTAGGCGAAATTAAGTTTTAAAATCAGTTTCTCGGAACATTTATATATTAAAATGGTTGTTGGAGAAAGCAAACCAAATACCCTATGAGGTTCCTCCCTTAAGGTGAACAGAGATTATAGAAGACAAATGCCTTCATCCTAGTTCGCGGTCTGGTCAACCAGGCTGTTGGACGCGGCTGCCCGCATGCTGACGTATGAATCACAGCCTGGTTGATCAGGTATCCTTTGGAGATGTTTATCATGTTCTCTCATGAACACTGTGAGGGGTCTGCCAGTTATGTCCCTTATGTGTAGTGGAAGCGTGTTGAACAGTCTCGGGCCTCTGATGTTGATAGTTCTCTTTTGAACACTGTGAGGGGTCGGCCAGTTATGTTCCTTATGTGTAGTGGAAGCGTGTTGAACAGTCTCGGGCCTCTGATGTTGATAGTTCTCTCTTGAACACTGTGAGGGGTCGGCCAGTTATGTCCCTTATGTGTAGTGGAAGCGTGTTGAACAATCTCGGGCCTCTGATGTTGATAGTTCTCTCTTGAACACTGTGAGGGGTCGGCCAGTTACGTTCCTTATGTGTAGTGGAAGCGTGTTGAACAGTCTCGGGCCTCTGATGTTGATAGTTCTCTCTTGAACACTGTGAGGGGTCGGCCAGTTATGTTCCTTATGTGTAGTGGAAGCGTGTTGAACAGTCTCGGGCCTCTGATGTTGATAGTTCTCTCTTGAACACAGTGCGGGGTCGGCCAGTTATTCCCTTATGTGTAGTGAAAGCGTGTTGAACAGTCTCGGGCCTCTGATGTTGATAGTTCTCTCTTGAACACTGTGAGGGGTCGGCCAGTTATGTCCCTTATGTGTAGTGGAAGCGTGTTGAACAGTCTCGGGCCTCTGATGTTGATAGTTCTCTCTTGAACACTGTGAGGGGTCGGCCAGTTATGTCCCTTATGTGTAGTGGAAGCGTGTTGAACAGTCTCGGGCCTCTGATGTTGATAGTTCTCTCTTGAACACTGTGAGGGGTCGGCCAGTTATGTCCCTTATGTGTAGTGGAAGCGTGTTGAACAGTCTCGGACCTCTGATGTTGATAGTTCTCTCTTGAACACTGTGAGGGGTCGGCCAGTTATGTCCCTTATGTGTAGTGGAAGCGTGTTGAACAGTCTCGGGCCTCTGATGTTGATAGTTCTCTCTTGAACAATGTGAGGGGTCGACCAGTTATGTCCCTTATGTGTAGTGGAAGCGTGTTGAACAGTCTCGGGCCTCTGATGTTGATAGTTCTCTCTTGAACACTGTGAGGGGTCGGCCAGTTATGTCCCTTATGTGTAGTTGAAGCGTGTTGAACAGTCTCGGGCCTCTGATGTTGATAGTTCTCTCTTGAACACTGTGAGGGGTCGGCCAGTTATGTCCCTTATGTGTAGTGGAAGCGTGTTGAACAGTCTCGGGCCTCTGGTGTTGATAGTTCTCTCTTGAACACTGTGAGGGGTCGGCCAGTTATGTCCCTTATGTGTAGTGGAAGCGTGTTGAACAGTCTCGGGCCTCTGATGTTGATAGTTCTCTCTTGAACACTGTGAGGGGTCGACCAGTTATGTCCCTTATGTGTAGTGGAAGCGTGTTGAACAGTCTCGGGCCTATGATGTTGATAGTTCTCTCTTGAACACTGTGAGGGGTCGGCCAGTTATGTCCCTTATGTGTAGTGGAAGCGTGTTGAACAGTCTCGGGCCTCTGATGTTGATAGTTCTCTCTTGAACACTGTGAGGGGTCGGTCAGTTATGTCCCTTATGTGTAGTGGAAGCGTGTTGAACAGTCTCGGGCCTCTGATGTTGATAGTTCTCTCTTGAACACTGTGAGGGGTCGGCCAGTTATGTTTATTGTCCGGAGGGGTGGCCAGGGCTGCATACTCGAGAGTGGGTCTCATGTACGTGGTTAGTAGACCTGGACCTCCAGGCGAACACTGCGTACGGGCCGCAGAAACCGCTTCAGCTCGGTGATCAAGGAGGTTTTAGGAGGTTTTAGGCCAGAAGGAGGTTTTAGCTTGTGTAGTTGAAGTTGAAGGCCTCGAACCGGGATCTCGCGTCGTATTATCTGACGTTCCACGCACCAGACACCACAGTCTGGTGTGTCATTACACGGACAACAGGAAGCAGCTCTTCACCAGCGGGGTAATTTACCTGCTAGGGTCGTTGAGGCAAAAGACGCAGCACTTTTGGGACGCGACTGGAAAAGTTGTCCAAGATAAGTGGCGGAAGGTGGGAGGGGGGGGGGGTAGAGGAAGTAGTGATTGTTGGAGGGAGGTGGAGACGGAAGGTGGGGGGGGAGAGAGAGGGTTAAGAGGGATTTTGAGGCGGGGAAGGGAGGAAATAGGTTTCCGGGGGGGAGGGGGAGGATTATTGACGCCTCCACAGTATAGAACACCCTCCTCCCCCCACTGAAGACGTCGTTAAGATCCCAGAAGGCTGCCCTGACGACCAACACGTCACAGCTCTAGATAACAAACCTCCAGGGGGCCCCTCTCAAGACAGTCTAAGACAGTCTCCCCTAAACTGTCTTAACCAAAGAAAAAGCACGTAAGGGAGATATAATAACATCCATTTTCTATCATTTAAAGGCGTAAACTATCATAAAATTTGCAAACTTCCCCGGAAACAACATCATTGTGTTGCCAGACGCCAGAGTCCCCCACCCTCTCTCTCTCTCTCTCCCCCGTCAAGGCCGAGGTGGAGGTGTTGCAGGGGGTTGAAGGAATGTTGCTACCACCTCATGCTGGCTGGGCCTTGTTGCAAACCTCTCCGTCCTCTTAATGTTTGGCCCAACGTCTTGAAACCGTCTTACTAAAATACCCTAACTGATCCTAATCCTACCGGAGGACCCAAAACAGAAAACGGGACAGTACGTCAAATATGTACGATGGTGCAAATAGTTACATAAAGCACTATCTAAACAGGAGGACGGGTTGCCCAATATTGCTATATATCTCACACAACAGTTTATTAGGTGAAATTTAATAGCAAAATAAAAAGATATTTTCCTTGTTACGAAAAAAACAACAAAAATAATATGCAACGATAAAAAATTACATCGTTTTCGAAATTATTTTTGTAATATATTTTGCATAAAAACTTTGTTCTTGTATCCATCTACGATAAATAAAGCATAATAAGACTTAACTACTATTTATTGACGATACAAAATTACTGAAAAATCAATCGACTTACACACCAGCACCCGGCTACACTCGTGGCATTATCACGAGCACAGATATTTCCCCAAATTACCTCTACATCGCTATAGATTCGCTCGGAAATAATAATTGAGTTGCATCAGCTGTGCAATATTGCAACTGAACAGATGTTCTAGGAAAAAGAGACAAATACATATGAATGTTGATAACACAACGGGACCAAAGAGCCAGAGCTCAACCCCCCGCAAGCACAACTAGGTGGCGTTTATGAGTCGATATCAAGATCTCCAAGAAGCTTCGTCGATAAGATATCTTTATACAATGTATAATTTATGTACCGGCTAATACACCGCTATAAAATGTTCCGGTGTATAATTATTATTATACATTGTGAATTTTAGTCTTGGAGTTCTGGTCACCAGTAAGGCTTGGTCAGTAAGTTGTTGTGGTGGCCTTAATAACCCTCCAGAGGTTGATAGGTCTTAATAACCCTCCAGAGGTTGATAGGCCTTAATAACCCTCCAGAGGTTGATAGGCCTTAATAACCCTCCAGAGGTTGATAGGTCTTAATAACCCTCCAGAGGTTGATAGGTCTTAATAACCCTCCAGAGGTTGATAGGTCTTAATAACCCTCCAGAGGTTGATAGGTCTTAATAACCCTCCAGAGGTTGATAGGCCTTAATAACCCTCCAGAGGTTGATAGGTCTTAATAACCCTCCAGAGGTTGATAGGTCTTAATAACCCTCCAGAGGTTGATAGGCCTTAATAACCCTCCAGAGGTTGATAGGCCTTAATAACCCTCCAGAGGTTGATAGGTCTTAATAACCCTCCAGAGGTTGATAGGTCTTAATAACCCTCCAGAGGTTGATAGGTCTTAATAACCCTCCAGAGGTTGATAGGTCTTAATAACCCTCCAGAGGTTGATAGGCCTTAATAACCCTCCAGGTTGATAGGCCTTAATAACCCTCCAGAGGTTGATAGGTCTTAATAACCCTCCAGAGGTTGATAGGCCTTAATAACCCTCCAGAGGTTGATAGGCCTTAATAACCCTCCAGAGGTTGATAGGCCTTAATAACCCTCCAGAGGTTGATAGGTCTTAATAACCCTCCAGAGGTTGATAGGCCTTAATAACCCTCCAGAGGTTGATAGGCCTTAATAACCCTCCAGAGGTTGATAGGTCTTAATAACCCTCCAGAGGTTGATAGGCCTTAATAACCCTCCAGAGGTTGACAGGCCTTAATAACCCTCCAGAGGTTGATAGGCCTTAATAACCCTCCAGAGGTTGATAGGTCTTAATAACCCTCCAGAGGTTGATAGGTCTTAATAACCCTCCAGAGGTTGATAGGCCTTAATAACCCTCCAGAGGTTGATAGGTCTTAATAACCCTCCAGAGGTTGATAGGCCTTAATAACCCTCCAGAGGTTGATAGGCCTTAATAACCCTCCAGAGGTTGACAGGCCTTAATAACCCTCCAGAGGTTGACAGGCCTTAATAACCCTCCAGAGGTTGACAGGCCTTAATAACCCTCCAGAGGTTGACAGGCCTTAATAACCCTCCAGAGGTTGATAGGCCTTAATAACCCTCCAGAGGTTGATAGGCCTTTTAAGCCTAAGACCAAACCTGAATAAATATTGATCCCGGTAGCACAGTGGGTTTCGTTCTCGACTCACACTCGAGGAATTCCTTGTCCAAATCCCTGGCGGACCAGAAAGAGTTAGGACGCTTATTACCTTATGCCTCTGTTCACCTCAGCAGTCAATAGGTACCCGTGAAGTTAGGCAACTGTCGATGGGTTAAACGTCGATATAAGTCCCTCCTGGCATTAAATCACAGAAAACGTGACTACAGAAAACGTAATCACAGAGAACGGTATAAGCGATCAGCTGACGCCATCAACACAAGAACATTCCCGCCAGCAAGTCAAGTCTCCAGCTACTACCCGTCTCTATTTCCCTCCTCCGTGCCTGGATTGTACCTGGATGGGGTTGTGCGGGTTGTTCTACACCTTCAGGCTTGGCGCCGGCGCCAGGCTTGACTTGTGGGAGCTTGGCAAGGCTTGCAGGAGCAGCAACATGGACGGGGCATTGTGCCGCGTCTCCCGACATCACCATCACGGCCGCCAGCCGTCAAGGTGAGGAGAGACAACCTTGGTCCAGACTCGCCTGGGGTTGTGGGGCCCGAGTTCGAGCCTCCGATGGTCCCCCCCAGTGGGTGAGATCACTGTTATCCCATGTTATTGTGGTTGGCAATTGGTATCACTGTGGCTGTTTCAAGCGTAGGTTAGACTGTGAATGTGTCGTGGTTCGGCAGTTTGACTTAACATAAAAACAACGGTAACTGCAGAAGGCCTATTGGCCCATACGAGTCAGCTCCTATTGGTCCATACGAGGCAGCTCCTATTGGTCCATACGAGGCAGCTCCTATTGGCCCATACGAGGCAGCTCCTATTGGTCCATACGAGGCAGCTCCTATTGGCCCATACGAGGCAGCTCCTATTGGTCCATACGAGGCAGCTCCTATTGGTCCATACGAGGCAGCTCCTATTGGCCCATGCGAGGCAGCTCCTATTGGTCCATACGAGGCAGCTCCTATTGGTCCATACGAGGCAGCTCCTATTGGTCCATACGAGGCAGCTCCTATTGGTCCATACGAGGCAGCTCCTATTGGTCCATACGAGGCAGCTCCTATTGGCCCATACGAGGCAGCTCCTATTGGCCCATACGAGGCAGCTCCTATTGGCCCATACGAGGCAGCTCCTATTGGTCCATACGAGGCAGCTCCTATTGGTCCATACGAGGCAGCTCCTATTGGTCCATACGAGGCAGCTCCTATTGGTCCATACGAGGCAGCTCCTATTGGCCCATACGAGGCAGCTCCTATTGGCCCATACGAGGCAGCTCCTATTGGTCCATACGAGGCAGCTCCTATTGGTCCATACGAGGCAGCTGCTATTGGTCCATACGAGGCAGCTCCTATTGGCCCATACGAGGCAGCTCCTATTGGTCCATACGAGGCAGCTCCTATTGGTCCATACGAGGCAGCTCCTATTGGTCCATACGAGGCAGCTCCTATTGGCCCATACGAGGCAGCTCCTATTGGTCCATACGAGGCAGCTCCTATTGGTCCATACGAGGCAGCTGCTATTGGTCCATACGAGGCAGCTCCTATTGGCCCACACGAGGCAGCTCCTATTGGCCCATACGAGGCAGCATGTAATACTTTAAGTTATTTAACGTTTGGCATGTCGGGGTTCAGGGGTTAAGGCGTGCGCGTGGAATTACCCAAGGACGCAGGTTCGATCCCGCCTACATACTCCAAAACATTTCTCTTAGGTCTTAGACCTTATTCGCGTCTCTCCAGAATTATAATAGTTAGTGGTATCGCCATGTGTTACAGAAAACGGTAGAGCGCAGGTAGTGAGGGAAGACTATTGTAAAAAATATATATATGCAAATATATCGTATTCTCGTAAAATATATATATATATATATATATATATATATATATATATATATATATATATATATATATATATATATATATATATATATATATATATATATATATATATATATATATATATATCGTATTCAGTTTCACCTCGTTACGGGGTCACCATAGCCCGTTCTACATGGACACTTCGTTTTGAGTAGCTAAATCTGAAACAACAACAACAGTTTTACCTTACTGTTTTGTTGACAATATTCCGGCTTATCGAGCCTAAGCACCTATTTACTGCTAGGCGAAGAGTGGCGGGAAGCGTAAGGCTCCTCCTCCTGGGTCAACTACTAATCTTTCCCTACGGTGGAACAACTGGCAAATTCCTTTTTTTGTCTCTTTTTGTCCCGCCCGGGAGTCGAGCCCAGTATCCAAGTATCGTGAGTCGAGAACGTAGACCGCTGTACAACAAGAACCATTCACAAACATATTTATGGTCAACCCATTGTACGTTCTTGTACTCATCTATTTGTACTTACCAATTTGTGCTTGAAGGGTTGAGCTCAGGCTCTTTGGTCTCGCCTCTCAACCGTCAATCAACAGGTGTACAGGTTCCTGAGCCTACTGGGCTCTATCATATCTACATTTGATCAAAGAAGATCGTGAAGAAAAGGCTCGTAGAGCATCTGGAGGGAAATAACTTTGTAACGCACCACCAACATGGGTTCAGGGATGATAAATCGTGCCTCACAGGTTTAATAGAATTTTATGACCAGGCAACAAAAATTAGGCAGGAAAGAGAAGGGTGAGCCGACTGCATTAGGTGAAGGGAGCAGGAGGCTGAACACAAGGTATCATCTGGGAGGTGAAATCCTGCAAGAGTCAAATAGAGAGAAAGATCTGGGGGTTGATATCACACCCAACCTGTCCCCAGAGGCCCACATCAAGAGAATATCATCAGCGGCATATGCTAGACTGGCCAACATAAGAACTGCCTTTAGAAACTTGTGTAAGGAATCGTTCGGGACCCTGTATACCACTTATGTAAGACCAGTAGGCTCAGGAACCTGTACACCAGTTGATTGACAGTTGAGAGGCGGGACCAAAGAGCCAGAGCTCAACCCCCGCAAGCACAACTAGGTGAGTACTTGTACCATTGAGACCATCTTTGAATGAAGGTCTTGGTGGTACAGTCGGGTTCGTCCTGGACGCATAATCGAGCCTTCCGGGTTCAAATCCCGGGCGAGACAGAAATGGTTGGGCACATTTCCTTTCACCTAATGATACTGTTCACCTAGCAGCAAGTAGTAGGTACTCAGGAGTCAGCTTGTTGTGGGGTTACATCCCGGGGGGGGGGACCTAACGTGTATGAATACACTCAGGCTGCCTGTCCCCCGACACAGTGAATTATTATTATTATTATTAATTGTTTGAAACTGTGTACGGTATGGAGTCGGCCTCATCCACATTACTTTCTAGTGCATTTGACTAGCTATGTACTCCACGCTGGAGCTGCATACTCCAGGACTGGTCTGACATACGTGGGGAAACAATGTGTGTGTAATTATATAGAAAAAAACATATTCAGTTTATGTATGAGAAAATGGCGACGTTGGTATATTGATTCAAAGTAGGCCTGTATCTGTGAGCCTCCCAGGCCTACTGGGAGGCTCCTACTGGCCTACATATGTAGGCCTCCTACTGCGAGGCCTACATATGTGAAGCTCACAGTAGGCCTAGAGAACCCCTAACGAACGTATATGGGACATATTTTCAAGGGCACGAAGCCAGGTGATAATAGTTTAGTTCCCCATACAGAATATCATAGAAAAATGAGATATTAGAGAAAACGAAGTATATCTTTAATTGCCGGGGTAACGTATATATTTTTCATCCGAACCATGAGTCGTCTGCACCCCATACTCATCCTGTGAGTAGTGGTGTATTGTGCACCCCATACTCATCCTGTGAGTGGTGGTGTATTGTGCACCCCATACTCATCCTGTGAGTGGTGGTGTATTGTGCACCCCATACTCATCCTGTGAGTGGTGGTGTATTGTGCACCTCATACTCATCCTGTGAGTGGTGGTGTATTGTGCACCTCATACTTATCCTGTGAGTGGTGGTGTATTGTGCACCTCATACTCATCCTGTGAGTGGTGGTGAATTGTGCACCCCATACTCATCCTGTGAGTGGTGGTGTACTGTGCACCTCATACTCGTCCTGTGAGTGGTGGTGTATTGTGCACCCCATACTCATCCTGTGAGTGGTGGTGTACTGTGCACCTCATACTTATCCTGTGAGTGGTGGTGTATTGTGCACCTCATACTCATCCTGTGAGTGGTGGTGTATTGTGCACCTCATACTCATCCTGTGAGTGGTGGTGTACTGTGCACCCCATACTCATCCTGTGAGTGGTGGTGTACTGTGCACCCCATACTCATCCTGTGAGTGGTGGTGTACTGTGCACCTCATACTCATCCTGTGAGTGGTGGTGTATTGTGCACCCCATACTCATCCTGTGAGTGGTGGTGTATTGTGCACCCCATACTCATCCTGTGAGTGGTGGTGTATTGTGCACCTCATACTCGTCCTGTTAGTGGTGGTGTATTGTGCACCCCATACTCATCCTGTGAGTGGTGGTGTACTGTGCACCTCATACTCATCCTGTGAGTGGTGGTGTATTGTGCACCTCATACTCGTCCTGTTAGTGGTGGTGTATTGTGCACCCCATACTCATCCTGTGAGTGGTGGTGTACTGTGCACCCCATACTCATCCTGTGAGTGGTGGTGTACTGTGCATCCCATACTCGTCCTGTGAGTGGTGGTGTATTGTGCACCCCATACTCATCCTGTGAGTGGTGGTGTACTGTGCACCCCATACTCATCCTGTGAGTGGTAGTGTATTGTGCACCCCATACTCATCCTGTGAGTGGTGGTGTATTGTGCACCCCATACTCATCCTGTGAGTGGTGGTGTACTGTGCACCCCATACTCATCCTGTGAGTGGTGGTTTACTGTGCACCCCATACTCATCCTGTGAGTGGTGGTGTACTGTGCACCCCATACTCATCCTGTGAGTGGTGGTTTATTGTGCACCCCATACTCATCCTGTGAGCGGAATTGTATTGTGCACCCCATACTCGTCCTGTGAGTGGTAGTGTATTGTGCACCCCATACTCATCCTGTGAGTGGTGGTGTATTGTGCACCCCATACTCATCCTGGGAGCGGAATTGTATTGTGCACCCCATACTCATCCTGTGAGTGGTGGTGTATTGTGCACCCCATACTCATCCTGTGAGTGGTGGTGTATTGTGCACCCCATACTCATCCTGTGAGTGGTGGTGTACTGTGCACCCCATACTCATCCTGTGAGCGGAACTGTATTGTGCACCCCATACTCGTCCTGTGAGTGGTAGTGTATTGTGCACCCCATACTCATCCTGTGAGCGGTAGTTTATTGTGCACCCCATACTCATCCTGTGAGTGGTGGTGTATTGTGCACCCCATACTCATCCTGTGAGTGGTGGTGTATTGTGCACCCCATACTCATCCTGTGAGTGGTAGTTTATTGTGCACCCCATACTCATCCTGTGAGCGGACTGTATTGTGCACCTCATACTCATCCTGTGAGTGGTAGTTTATTGTGCACCCCATACTCATCCTGTGAGCGGTAGTTTATTGTGCACCCCATACTCATCCTGTGAGCGGTAGTTTATTGTGCACCCCATACTCATCCTGTGAGCGGTAGTTTGTTGTGCACCCCATACTCATCCTGTGAGCGGTAGTTTATTGTGCACCCCATACTCATCCTGTGAGCGGTAGTTTATTGTGCACCCCATACTCATCCTGTGAGCGGTAGTTTATTGTGCACCCCATACTCATCCTGTGAGCGGTAGTTTATTGTGCACCCCATACTCATCCTGTGAGCGGTAGTTTATTGTGCACCCCATACTCATCCTGTGAGCGGTAGTTTATTGTGCACCCCATACTCATCCTGTGAGCGGTAGTTTATTGTGCACCCCATACTCATCCTGTGAGCGGTAGTTTATTGTGCACCCCATACTCATCCTGTGAGCGGTAGTTTATTGTGCACCCCATACTCATCCTGTGAGCGGTAGTTTATTGTGCACCCCATACTCATCCTGTGAGCGGTAGTGTATTGTGCACCCCATACTCATCCTGTGAGCGGTAGTTTATTGTGCACCCCATACTCATCCTGTGAGCGGTAGTTTATTGTGCACCCCATACTCATCCTGTGAGCGGTAGTTTATTGTGCACCCCATACTCATCCTGTGAGCGGTAGTTTATTGTGCACCCATACTCATCCTGTGAGCGGTAGTTTATTGTGCACCCCATACTCATCCTGTGAGCGGTAGTGTATTGTGCACCCCATACTCATCCTGTGAGCGGTAGTTTATTGTGCACCCCATACTCATCCTGTGAGCGGTAGTGTATTGTGCACCCCATACTCATCCTGTGAGCGGTAGTGTATTGTGCACCCCATACTCATCCTGTGAGCGGTAGTGTATTGTGCACCCCATACTCATCCTGTGAGCGGTAGTTTATTGTGCACCCCATACTCATCCTGTGAGCGGTAGTTTATTGTGCACCCCATACTCATCCTGTGAGCGGTAGTGTATTGTGCACCCCATACTCATCCTGTGAGCGGTAGTTTATTGTGCACCCCATACTCATCCTGTGAGCGGTAGTTTATTGTGCACCCCATACTCATCCTGTGAGCGGTAGTGTATTGTGCACCCCATACTCATCCTGTGAGCGGTAGTTATTGTGCACCCCATACTCATCCTGTGAGCGGTAGTGTATTGTGCACCCCATACTCATCCTGTGAGCGGTGGTGTATTGTGCACCCCATACTCATCCTGTGAGTGGTGGTGTATTGTGCACCCCATACTCATCCTGTGAGCGGTAGTTTATTGTGCACCCCATACTCATCCTGTGAGCGGTAGTGTATTGTGCACCCATACTCATCCTGTGAGCGGTAGTTTATTGTGCACCCCATACTCATCCTGTGAGCGGTAGTGTATTGTGCACCCCATACTCATCCTGTGAGTGGTGTTTATTGTGCACCCCATACTCATCCTGTGAGTGGTGGTGTATTGTGCACCCCATACTCATCCTGTGAGTGGGTTTATTGTGCACCCCATACTCATCCTGTGAGTGGTGGTTTATTGTGCACCCCATACTCATCCTGTGAGTGGTGGTGTATTGTGCACCCCATACTCATCCTGTGAGTGGTGGTGTATTGTGCACCCCATACTCATCCTGTGAGTGGTGGTGTATTGTGCACCCCATACTCATCCTGTGAGTGGTGGTGTATTGTGCACCTCATACTCATCCTGTGAGTGGTGGTGTATTGTGCACCCCATACTCATCCTGTGAGTGGTGGTGTATTGTGCACCCCATACTCATCCTGTGAGCGGTGGTGTATTGTGCACCCCATACTCATCCTGTGAGCGGTAGTGTATTGTGCACCCCATACTCATCCTGTGAGCGGTGGTGTATTGTGCACCCCATACTCATCCTGTGAGCGGTGGTGTATTGTGCACCCCATACTCGTCCTGTGAGTGGTGGTATTGTGCACCCCATACTCATCCTGTGAGTGGTGGTGTATTGTGCACCCCATACTCATCCTGTGAGCGGTGGTGTATTGTGCACCCCATACTCGTCCTGTGAGTGGTGGTGTATTGTGCACCCCATACTCGTCCTGTGAGTGGTGGTGTATTGTGCACCCCATACTCATCCTGTGAGCGGTGGTGTATTGTGCACCCCATACTCGTCCTGTGAGCGGTGGTGTATTGTGCACCCCATACTCATCCTGTGAGTGGTGGTGTATTGTGCACCCCATACTCATCCTGTGAGTGGTGGTGTATTGTGCACCCAATTAGGCAACAATCGTTACCCAATTCACGGAGGCATACTTAATGCTGGGGGTGAACAGACGCATTAGTTGAAAGAGAACGTGCCCAACCATTTCTGTCCAGCTAAAGGATTAAACCCGGATCCCCTCGGTTGTCAGTCAAGAACGCAGACCACTGCCCTCCTGAGACCCTAAGTTGATATCCTAAAACTATATATATATATATATATATATATATATATATATATATATATATATATATATATATATATATATATATCACTGTACAGTAGTGATATCAGGTATCGGTATCCACCTCAGACATCAAGAGTCTAGCCGGTGGCTCTGTGATAACGTGCTATATATGGCTATAGTTATTAAGATAACTAGTTAGTTATTAAGATAACTAGTTAGTTAGTTATTAAGATAACTCAACCAATTAAAACACTTTAATGAGCACGACGCCCGTGAAAAAATAGGGCATTGTGCGCGAGGCGTT
The DNA here is from genome assembly GCA_020271785.1 of Procambarus virginalis. Classification (NCBI taxonomy): domain Eukaryota; kingdom Metazoa; phylum Arthropoda; class Malacostraca; order Decapoda; family Cambaridae; genus Procambarus; species Procambarus virginalis. Next base: position 7,372,978 of record WNGS01162647.1, read on the forward strand.
TTGCGCTCTTGAGCGTAAACACCAAAAAGTGTATAATCTTTTCACTCTCCTGACACCAATTCTCGAGCTATGTATTTCATTTTGGTATCAATGTGTTGGCAATAAAATTCTCTACAAGATCATATGTATAACATGTCACCAAAGCATTAGCTATCCCACCACGAAATAAATAAAAATGTAGATCACTCGCCGTGATGCCCAAACAGCAACAAAATGTTCATAGTCTTTGGTTTGTTGTCAGCTCCACATTAGTCCTACAGCGTTATATTTTATATCACTGAACTCGCAATAAAATTCCCTACACAGACATATGCATATAAATGTAGAATCATTATCGCGGCCCACACCAAGAGTGTGTGAAGTGGGTGATTACCCTCGTTGTCAACAATTCAATAGTCTCTCCTCTAAGTTACAATACAATGCCGTTTTCTCTAATAGGCCATGTGCCTATTAGAGAAAACGGAAATTTAAGGGCAAACATTGTCATACTAACCCCAAGTCGATCGAATAAGAATTGGATTTTATATGTTTTGTTTTTAGATCGGCCGGATATTTACGGGGCGGTTGCGGAACCCGTTGGCCGAGTGGGCCTATATTTACGGGACGGTAACGTTAAAGTGTTAAGTTATATTTGGAAGTGTTATTTATTCAGCAGCGTGCTGTGAGTGGGTCAAAACGTCGACTTGCAACTGAAGAGGTTAATCAGTTAATGATTGTTTCATTACACTGTATTACACTGTAATGATGCCATTACCGCCCTTATACCCGTGGAGAGTCCCCCCTTCCGCAGTTTTGTACGTCCTTGACCCGCATCACTAAAGCATTTACCCCTCCTACGGTTCTAAAACGCCTTTTCCTTGAGCACTTTTCTTCTCACTCCCGCTCCGTTTCCGTCTTCACCGATGGGTCTAAGTCTGCGGACGGTGTTGGCTACACTGTTGTTTTTCCTGATCGCACTTATATGTGTCGCTTACCTCCGGAGACTAGCATCTTTACAGCGGAGCTTTATGCTATTCTCTATGCTCTTCGTCTCCTGCTTTCTTGTTGTCAGTCTTCTTTTGTGGTTGTTGTCGACTCTCGTAGTGCCCTCATGACGCTCGGGTCCTTTAATCAGGTTCACCCAGTAGTTGAGATCCAGCATTGGCTGTTTCTTGTTCACAGTAAGTTTAAGTCGGTTGAGTTTTGTTGGGTTCCCAGCCATATTGGTGTGTCTTTATATGAGCGTGCGGATGCTGCCGCCAAGGAAGCTGTCCGCTCTTGTCCCATCTCTCGTAAAGGTATTCCATATTCCGACTTTTACCCGGTTATCCATTCCTCCATCCTTACCCGTTGGCAGGCTTCTTGGTCGTCTGTTACTGGTAACAAACTCCGTACTCTTAAATGTTGTGTTTCCTCGTGGCCGTCCTCCTACCACCGTAACCGGCGGTGGGAAACTGCTCTGGCGAGGTTGCGTATTGGCCATACTCGCTTAACTCATGGTCACTTGATGGAGCGCCGCCCTGCTCCTTAAAGTCCTAATTGCATTGTCCCTCTTACGGTCGTGCATGTCCTTCTTGAATGTCCTGACTTCCAGAACGAGCGTGTGCCTTGCTTTCCGACCGTCCCCCGCGGTCACCTGTCCCTCGATAGAATTCTTGGTGACTCGGATACTTTTGATATCGTTCACCTTATGCGTTTTTGTTCTCGTATTGGCATCCTTGGTGATATTTAGCGCCCTCTGATTACCCGCACATTTGATGATGCTACATAGCCTTCCCGGTTTGGTGCCTTCTTTTGATAATTACTTACTTACCGTCCTTCTAATGTCAGAAGGAACTTTGCCGTCCTAATATTATCTTAATAATCACTTTCGCGCAACTGCGTCGTGAATACACGACGGCTATTTTTCTATCGGTTGTGCAACAGCGTCATAAATAGCCGCGCGATTTAAATTTTTTTTATAAAATCCAATTCTTATTCGATCGACTTGGGGTTAGTATGACAATGTTTGCCATTAAATTTCCGTTTTCTCTAATAGGCACATGGCCTATTAGAGAAAACGGCATTGTATTGTAACTTAGTGGAGAGACTATTGAATTGTTGACAACGAGGGTAATCACCCACTTCACACACTCTTGGTGTGGGCCGCGATAATGATTCTACATTTATATGCATATATCTGTGTAGGGAATTTTATTGCGAGTTCAGTGATATAAAATATAACGCTGTAGGACTGATGTGGAGCTGACAACAAACAAAAGAGTATGAACATTTTGTTGCTGTTTGGGCGTCACGGCGAGTGATCTACGTTTTTATTTATTTCGTGGTGGGATAGCTAATGCTTTGGTGACATTTTATACATATGCTCTTGTAGAGAATTTTATTGCCAACACATTGATACCAAAATGAAATACGTAGCTCGAGAATTGGTGTCAGGAGAGTGAAAAGATTATACACTTTTTTTGGTGTTTACGCTCAAGAGTGCAAAACACTGCGCCCACACTGCCCTATGCCGGGCGCGCGAATTTTTCATAAGACACATTTTTATGTGTCATATATATATATATATATATATATATATATATATATATATATATATATATATATATATATATATATATATATATATATATATATATATATATCCTAGTAATTAAACCCTTCAAATTAGAGTTCAATTAGAATTCAACTTAAAATTTAAAAAATTAATCAGAATTAAACTATCCTTTGGAAACGCTTAACGACCCGTATGCAGGCCATTGGTGAGGTCAAAGGTCAATTAGACTGCTTGACCTTACAGCGAGCCACACCTCAGTGTATCCACCTCAGTGTACACTGCTCAGGTGGTCTCGTTACACTGAAGACTGCACTGCTGTAATTCAGCTCCCCAATGTAATTCTTGCAAGTATTACATAATTTATTTTTATATGAACGTAAAAACTTAATTAAAGTTGACTATTATTAATGGAAATACAAATGTTGTGATATGTTTAATACAGTAATGTATTTTATGATTTAGTTGTGAGGGATGAAAGTTTGTGTGGGGGAGTATTATACTGCTGCTACACTGTTGTGTGTGGGTGTTATACTGCTGCTACACTGTTGTGTGTAGGTCTTATACTGCTGCTACACTGTTGTGTGTGTGTGTGGGTTTTATACTGCTGCTACACTGTTGTGTGTGTGTGGGTCTTATACTGCTGCTACACTGTTGTGTGTGTGTGGGTCTTATACTGCTGCTACACTGTTGTGTGTAGGTCTTATACTGCTGCTACACTGTTGTGTGTAGGTCTTATACTGCTGCTACACTGTTGTGTGTGTGTGGGTCTTATACTGCTGCTACACTGTTGTGTGTGTGTGGGTCTTATACTGCTGCTACACTGTTGTGTGTGGGTCTTATACTGCTGCTACACTGTTGTGTGTGTGTGGGTCTTATACTGCTGCTACACTGTTGTGTGTGGGTCTTATACTGCTGCTACACTGTTGTGTGTGTGTGGGTCTTATACTGCTGCTACACTGTTGTGGTGTGTTATACTGCTGCTACACTGTTGTGTGTGTGTCTTATACTGCTGCTACACTGTTGTGTGTGGGTCTTATACTGCTGCTACACTGTTGTGTGTCTTATACTGCTGCTACACTGTTGTGTGTGGGTCTTATACTGCTGCTACACTGTTGTGTGTGTGTCTTATACTGCTGCTACACTGTTGTGTGTGTGTCTTATACGGCTGCTACACTGTTGTGTGTGTGTGGGTCTTATACTGCTGCTACACTGTTGTGTGTGTGTCTTATACTGCTGCTACACTGCTGTGTGTCTTATACTGCTGCTACACTGCTGTGTGTCTTATACTGCTGCTACACTGTTGTGTGTGTGTGGGTCTTATACTGCTGCTACACTGTTGTGTGTGTGGGTCTTATACTGCTGTTACACTGTTGTGTGTGTGTGGGTCTTATACTGCTGCTACACTGTTGTGTGTGTGTGTGTGTCTTATACTGCTGCTACACTGTTGTGTGTGTGTGGGTCTTATACTGCTGCTACACTGTTGTGTGTGTGTGGGTCTTATACTGCTGCTACACTGTTGTGTGTGTGTGGGTCTTATACTGCTGCTACACTGTTGTGTGTGTGTGTGGGTCTTATACTGCTGCTACACTGTTGTGTGTGTGTGGGTCTTATACTGCTGCTACACTGTTTGTGTGTGTGTGGGTCTTATACTGCTGCTACACTGTTGTGTGTGTGTGTGGGTCTTATACTGCTGCTACACTGTTGTGTGTGTGTGTGGGTCTTATACTGCTGCTACACTGTTGTGTGTGTGTGTGGGTCTTATACTGCTGCTACACTGTTGTGTGTGGGTCTTATACTGCTGCTACACTTGTGTGTGTGTGTGTCTTATACTGCTGCTACACTGTTGTGTGTGTGTCTTATACTGCTGCTACACTGTTGTGTGTGTGTCTTATACTGCTGCTACACTGTTGTGTGTGTGTATCTTATACTGCTGCTACACTGTTGTGTGTGTGTGGGTCTTATACTGCTGCTACACTGTTGTGTGTGTGGGTCTTATACTGCTGCTACACTGTTGTGTGTGTGTCTTATACTGCTGCTACACTGTTTTGTGTGTGTGTGTGTCTTATACTGCTGCTACACTGTTGTGTGTGTGTGGGTCTTATACTGCTACTACACTGTTGTGTGTGTGTGGGTCTTATACTGCTGCTACACTGTTGTGTGTAGGTCTTATACTGCTGCTACACTGTTGTGTGTGGGTCTTATACTGCTGCTACACTGTTGTGTGTGTGGGTCTTATACTGCTGCTACACTGTTGTGTGTAGGTCTTATACTGCTGCTACACTGTTGTGTGTGGGTCTTATACTGCTGCTACACTGTTGTGTGTGTGTGGGTCTGATACTGCTGCTACACTGTTGTGTGTGGGTCTTATACTGCTGCTACACTGTTGTGTGTGTGTGGGTCTTATACTGCTGCTACACTGCTGTGTGTAGGTCTTATACTGCTGGTACACTGTTGTGTGTGGGTCTTATACTGCTGCTACACTGTTGTGTGTGTGTGTCTTATACTGCTGCTACACTGTTGTGTGTGTGTCTTATACTGCTGCTACACTGTTGTGTGTGTGTGGGTCTTATACTGCTGCTACACTGTTGTGTGTAGGTCTTATACTGCTGCTACACTGTTGTGTGTGTGTGGGTCTTATACTGCTGCTACACTGTTGTGTGTGTGGGTCTTATACTGCTGCTACACTGTTGTGTGTGTGGGTCTTATACTGCTGCTACACTGTTGTGTGTGTGTGGGTCTTATACTGCTGCTACACTGTTGTGTGTGTGTGGGTCTTATACTGCTGCTACACTGTTGTGTGTGTGTGGGTCTTATACTGCTGCTACACTGTTGTGTGTGTGTGGGTCTTATACTGCTGCTACACTGTTGTGTGTGGGTCTTATACTGCTGCTACACTGTTGTGTGTGTGTGGGTCTTATACTGCTGCTACACTGTTGTGTGTGTGGGTCTTATACTGCTGCTACACTGTTGTGTGTGTGTGGGTCTTATACTGCTGCTACGCTGTTGTGTGTGTGTGGGTCTTATACTGCTGCTACACTGTTGTGTGTGTGTGGGTCTTATACTGCTGCTACACTGTTGTGTGTGTGTGGGTCTTATACTGCTGCTACACTTGTGTACTCACCTAGTTGTACTCACCTAGTTGTGCTTGCGGGGGTTGAGCTCTGGCTCTTTGGTCCCGCCTCTCAACCGTCAATCAACAGGTGTACAGTTTCCTGAGCCTAATGGGCTCTATCATATCTACATTTGAAACTGTGTATGGAGTCAGCCTCCACCACATCGCTTCCTAATGCATTCCATTTGTCAACCACTCTGACACTAAAAAAGTTCTTTCTAATATCTCTGTGGCTCATTTGGGCACTCAGCTTCCACCTGTGTCCCTAGTGCGTGTGCCCCTTGTGTTAAACAGCCTGTCTTTATCAACCCTGTCGATTCCCCTGAGAATCTTGAATGTGGTGATCATGTCCCCCTGTGTGTGTGTGTGTGTGTGTCTTATACTGCTGCTACACTGTTGTGTGTGGATCTTATACTGCTGCTACACTGTTGTGTGTGTGTGGGTCTTATACTGCTGCTACACTGTTGTGGGTGTGGGTCTTATACTGCTGCTACACTGTTGTGTGTGGGTCTTATACTGCTGCTACACTGTTTGTGTGTGTGGGTCTTATACTGCTGCTACACTGTTGTGTGTGTGGGTCTTATACTGCTGCTACACTGTTGTGTGTGTGTGTGTGGGTCTTATACTGCTGCTACACTGTTGTGTGTGTGGGTCTTATACTGCTGCTACACTGTTGTGTGTGTGGGTCTTATACTGCTGCTACACTGTTGTGTGTGGGTGTTATACTGCTGCTACACTGTTGTGTGTGTGGGTCTTATACTGCTGCTACACTGTTGTGTGTGTGGGTCTTATACTGCTGCTACACTGTTGTGTGTGTGGGTCTTATACTGCTGCTACACTGTTGTGTGTGTGGGTCTTATACTGCTGCTACACTGTTGTGTGTGGGTCTTATACTGCTGCTACACTGTTGTGTGTGTGGGTCTTATACTGCTGCTACACTGTTGTGTGTGTGGGTCTTATACTGCTGCTACACTGTTGTGTGTGTGGGTCTTATACTGCTGCTACACTGTTGTGTGTGTGGGTCTTATACTGCTGCTACACTGTTGTGTGTGTGTGGGTCTTATACTGCTGATACACTGTTGTGGGTGGGTCTTATACTGCTGCTACACTGTTGTGTGTGTGGGTCTTATACTGCTGCTACACTGTTGTGTGTGTGGGTCTTATACTGCTGCTACACTGTTGTGTGTGGGTCTTATACTGCTGATACACTGTTGTGGGTGGGTCTTATACTGCTGCTACACTGTTGTGTGTGTGGGTCTTATACTGCTGCTACACTGTTGTGTGTGGGTCTTATACTGCTGCTACACTGATTGCTCATGTTATCCTGCTGGTGCTATGTCGAAGCTGCTGCTGAATGAAGAGAAAGTAGATTGTCATTGTGTTGAAGTCAAGGAATATGGGTGTTGAAGTCAAGGTATATGGGTGGTGAAGTCAAGGTATATGGTTGTTGAAGTCAAGGAATGTGAGTGTTGAAGTCAAGGTATATGGTTGTTGAAGTCAAGGAATATGAGTGTTGAAGTCAAGGTATATGGTTGTTGAAGTCAAGGAATATGAGTGTTGAAGTCAAGGTATATGGTTGTTGAAGTCAAGGAATATGGGTGTTGAAGTCAAGGAATATGGGTGTTGAAGTCAAGGTATATGGGTGTTGAAGTCAAGGAATATGGTTGTTGAAGTCAAGGAATATGAGTGTTGAAGTCAAGGTATATGGGTGTTGAAGTCAAGGAATATGTTGAAGTCAAGGTATATGGGTGTTGAAGTCAAGGTATATGGTTGTTGAAGTCAAGGAATATGGGTGTTGAAGTCAAGGTATATGGGTGTTGAAGTCAAGGAATATGGGTGTTGAAGTCAAGGAATATGAGTGTTGAAGTCAAGGTATATGGGTGTTGAAGTCAAGGAATATGTTGAAGTCAAGGTATATGGGTGTTGAAGTCATGGTATATGGTTGTTGAAGTCAAGGTATATGGTTGTTGAAGTCAAGGTATATGAGAGTTGAAGTCAAGGAATATAGGTGTTGAAGTCAAGGTATATGGGTGTTGAAGTCAAGGTATATGGGTGTTGAAGTCAAGGAATATGGGTGTTGAAGTCAAGGTATATGGGTGTTGAAGTCAAGGAATATGGTTGTTGAAGTCAAGGTATATGGGTGTTGAAGTCAAGGTATATGGGTGTTGAAGTCAAGGTATATGGGTGTTGAAGTCGAGGTATATGGTTGTTGAAGTCAAGGTATATGGGTGTCGAAGTCAAGGAATATGTTGAAGTCAAGGTATATGGGTGTTGAAGTCAAGGAATATGAGTGTCGAAGTCAAGGAATATGTTGAAGTCAAGGTATATGGGTGTTGAAGTCAAGGTATATGGGTGTTGAAGTCAAGGTATATGGGTGTTGAAGTCAAGGTATATGGGTGTTGAAGTCAAGGAATATGGGTGTCGAAGTCAAGGAATATGTTGAAGTCAAGGTATATGGGTGTTGAAGTCAAGGAATATGGGTGTTGAAGTCAAGGAATATGTTGAAGTCAAGGTATATGGGTGTTGGGTGGTGAAGTCAAGGTATATGGGTGTTGAAGTCAAGGTATATGGTTGTTGAAGTCAAGGTATATGAGAGTTGAAGTCAAGGAATATAGGTGTTGAAGTCAAGGTATATGGGTGTTGAAGTCAAGGTATATGGGTGTTGAAGTCAAGGAATATGGGTGTTGAAGTCAAGGAATATGGGTGTTGAAGTCAAGGAATATGTTGAAGTCAAGGTATATGGGTGTTGAAGTCAAGGAATATGTTGAAGTCAAGGTATATGGGTGTTGAAGTCAAGGTATATGGGTGTTGAAGTCAAGGTATATGGGTGTTGAAGTCAAGGTATATGGGTGTCGAAGTCAAGGAATATGTTGAAGTCAAGGTATATGGGTGTTGAAGTCAAGGAATATGAGTGTCGAAGTCAAGGAATATGGTTGTTGAAGTCAAGGTATATGGGTGTTGAAGTCAAGGTATATGGGTGTTGAAGTCAAGGTATATGGGTGTTGAAGTCAAGGTATATGGGTGTTGAAGTCAAGGAATATGGGTGTTGAAGTCAAGGAATATGTTGAAGTCAAGGTATATGGGTGTTGAAGTCAAGGTATATGGGTGTTGAAGTCAAGGAATATGGGTGTTGAAGTCAAGGAATATGTTGAAGTCAAGGTATATGGGTGTTGGGTGGTGAAGTCAAGGTATATGGGTGTTGAAGTCAAGGTATATGGGTGTTGAAGTCAAGGTATATGGGTGTTGAAGTCAAGGAATATGGGTGTTGAAGTCAAGGTATATGGTTGTTGAAGTCAAGGTATATGGGTGTTGAAGTCAAGGTATATGGGTGTTGAAGTCAAGGAATATGGGTGTTGAAGTCAAGGAATATGTTGAAGTCAAGGTATATGGTTGTTGAAGTCAAGGAATATGTTGAAGTCAAGGTATATGGGTGTTGAAGTCAAGGTATATGAGTGTCGAAGTCAAGGAATATGTTGAAGTCAAGGTATATGGGTGTTGAAGTCAAGGAATATGAGTGTCGAAGTCAAGGAATATGTTGAAGTCAAGGTATATGGGTGTTGAAGTCAAGGTATATGAGTGTTGAAGTCAAGGTATATGGGTGGCGAAGTCAAGGTATATGAGTGTTGAAGTCAAGGTATATGGGTGGTGAAGTCAAGGTATATGAGTGTTGAAGTCAAGGAATATGGGTGTTGAAGTCAAGGTATATGAGTGTCGAAGTCAAGGAATATGTTGAAGTCAAGGTATATGGGTGTTGAAGTCAAGGTATATGAGTGTTGAAGTCAAGGTATATGGGTGGTGAAGTCAAGGTATATGGGTGTTGAAGTCAAGGTATATGGGTGTTGAAGTCAAGGAATATGAGTGTCGAAGTCAAGGAATATGTTGAAGTCAAGGTATATGGGTGTTGAAGTCAAGGAATATGGGTGTTGAAGTCAAGGTATATGGATGCTGAAGTCATGGTATATGGGTGTTGAAGTCAAGGAATAGAGTGTTGAAGTCAAGGAATACGAGTGTTGAAGTCAAGGTATATGGGTGTTGAAGTCAAGGAATATGGGTGTTGAAGTCAAGGTATATGGTTGTTGAAGTCAAGGTATATGGGTGTTGAAGTCAAGGAATATGGGTGTTGAAGGCAAGGAATATGGGTGTTGAAGTCAAGGAATATGGGTGTTGAAGTCAAGGTACATGGGTGTTGAAGTCAAGGAATACGAATGTTGAAGTCAAACTACAGGTATAAAATATATGTATAAATTTATTGAAGACATGATAGCTACAAAACAGATTGTTAACCGTTACACAATTGTTTAACCATCTGTACAAGGCTGTAACATTTCTTAAGCCTCCGCCCAGTGTGCGCGGAAGACACAACTACACATAAAATAATAACTTATAGAACAGACAAGCACTGATGAAAACAACACAGGTCCTAAAAAAAAAAAATATATCATACACAATCCTAATTCAAGCGAAATAATATCAGACTCAAATCTGACTCATTATATATATTTGTAAAAAATACAATCCAAATCGTTCGAGCAGATCAAAAAGGCAACAGAATTGGTCTGAAAATAATGGCTTTCATTAACGATGTTTTTTTATATAATTTTCTGCACATGCAGATCTTATGGCAAACTTTGGATTTTTTGGCAGCAAAAAATAACATTAAACAGTAAAGTCCATGTTCACATTGTTCCGCTACCAGGACGCTGTTCAGCAGCCACTATACATGACTGGATTCATCATAAAATTCATTACAGTATTTAAAATACTTATATCCTACAGGATCATCACTTTGTTTCATTTACACTAATCATCCCTACAATGTCAATAATCACTGGAGGATGTCAACAGAAATTCACAACTCAGCGAGTCTATGAAAAAAATGACGACTGTCACACACACCTCAGTGGGCCCAGGCGTACACAAGGGTGAAACTGAGCATTAATGTAAGTTGTATGCGCTTGTGCGGCACTTGACCATCTTCAACATGTCCAATGGTCCTAAGGTGTGTTGACTTCTCGCTGGGGGGAAGTTAGGGGATGGAGGAAGGTAATGGAGGTTCAGTGATCAACTACTTTACATGCAGTGCTCACATTATAGGGGGTGGACCCAACTTCGTCAGATCCGATGAATTCTTGACATAATTACAATTATAAATTTTTGGGATGAGTAGGAGTGAGTATTCCACAAGAGGAACTCGGGACCTTTGTGAAGTCGACGATGCATAAAGTACGTATCACAATTTAAATAAATAGTTGCATTCAGAAGTTAACAACAGGAAAGGCCACAGGTTATCACAATAAAAGGTTCTAGAATTTGGACGGGCATTCATTAATTTAAAAAGCTCATATGAAGTTCTCTGATGTGTCCAAATAAGTTGTAGTGTTTGAAAACAGTTAATATAAATGTCCAGGGAGACATGTTTCCATCTATTGACTTTTAAAGCGTCCAACAGCAGGAGTGATAACAATGCTGGCTACAACCCATCACTCCCCAACCCTTGTTAGTGGTTGCACGAGTAAGCGAGCTTCGGGGCTAGCATCTTCCAGACCAAGAGTTGGGGTGGCAACAAACTAACAGGGATTAGTATTATTGACGGCAACATGTCAGAGAGACGAGAGACGTGGCATATGTACAACCGTGTAGTGGGGTTGGGGGAAGGGAAGGATTGTGACAGGGCCAGGAGTGGTGCACCCAACATCCTGTCAAAGCTTCTTGTAACGCCGAGTGTTGGTGCCCGCGTCCACGCAGATTCCAGCGAGAGGAAAAATGGCATCTGCTTATGCCTGCCTCACAACTGCTGTTGCTGCTATTAGCAAGCCATGCTCCTGGCGAGCATATGGCAGGCCAGCAGCCATATGACCAGCTGCTCTGCTGTCGCTGCCACGAGTGAGCTGCTCCAGGCATTCGATTCCTCCTCGAGATACATACGGCCTGGCCGGCGGTGAGGGCACGAGGCCCTCCACTGAGATTGCCCTCCTGGCATCATGCCGCACTCAGCACCAGTCAGCCATATAGTTAAAATCCTTGAAGAGTGTCTGGTCTGACTCGTTCAGATGGCGAGGGTCTTTTGGCGGCGTTAGGGCAGGTTTTTCCAGCGTGAATTCTTCGTCAAAATTACTAACGTCCTCGGGGGATGTCTGCAGTGAATAAAAATACAGGAATAAGTATAGTACTTTAAAATTATCTTTCTCTGCTTTATAAAGTTGAATCTAGGTCTAATGACAATTTAAAAACATTATTTTTTGCATTTGCAGTAGTAAAAACAATTTTCAGCATAATAGAACAAGAACATTATGGAGTGTTTTGTGCGTTCAAGAAAAATATCTAGTACTGTAACAAATATATAAGCAAAAAATGTAAAAAAAAAAATTAAGAAAATTCAATATTGTGCGAAGACCTACCACGGTGGGCACAAATGGAGGCTTGACCTTGCGCTGTAAGAGGTCGTCCCAGCCGACGCTACGGAAAAACTGCTGCTTCTTGACATCTTCGGCGTCCTTCTCACTGGCTCCCAAACGTCTGTCTGGGTGCTTCCGGAGAAGTTTGCGCATAATGGCCACAGCCTCAATGGAGAGAAACCGTGGGTACCTCACCTCGTCGTTAACAATACTGTCAAACACCTCCTCTTCGTCATCACCAGGGAAGGGCGACTGTCGAAATAAAAAATTACATTAGAGCACAAGAGTAAAGGCGACTGCAGAAGACCTGTTGGCCCGGCAGCTCGTATAAAATAACATCGGTGACAATTATAAAAAAATTGCTTATTTTACTCTCGTATGATTAATACTGTATGTTACAAGTTATGAAAAAATGGGCAACTCACCTCTCCAACAAGCATCTCAAATATCAAGACGCCAAGGCCCCACCAGTCGACAGCTCTGGTGTAGGAGGTTTCCGTGAGGACCTCGGGGGCCAAGAACTCGGGCGTGCCGCAGAAGGTGCCAGTTCGATCTCCGTAACCCATGCCTTCTTTGCACAACCCGAAGTCTGCAATCTTGACATAGCCTTCCGTGTCGAGCAGCAAGTTGTCGAGCTTGAGATCGCGGTAAATGATCTTGTTATCGTGGAGATACTGGAGGCCGAGCACGACACACGCCGCATAGAAGACGGCGCGAGGCTCGTCGAACACGTCGGCGTGTATGTGCATCATGAGGTCGCCGCCTGCCGCGTATTCCATCACGAAACACACATGGCTCTGAAACAAACAAACCAGACATAAGTAAGACCATTTATAATCAAGTTTACCGTTATATTCATGCTGATATCTTCCCCTCTGGGATGACACTTAAATACTGTTATCTGTGTGGACTTTCAACTATCCACATGGTAATTTCAGCTCCACTACTTCTCCACTTCTACCTCTCCCAATCTGACTACAAAAATAAATAAGGCTCATATGCGCAACTAAATTATTAATATGGAATATCATGCAACTTTTAGGCATTAAAGCATCCATTTCTTCAAGAAGCAAGTGCACCATTTAACCCAAACTAATTCTAATTAACATTCATATCTTGTACACTAACCTCGGTTTGGTAACAAGCGAAGAGGTTGACGAGGAAAGGATGTCTGACTGAGTTGGCCACTTCGAAGATTCGTTTTTCTGCCAAAAGAGACTCGACTTCGTCCCGGGCAATGATGTCCCCCTTTTTAAGGGCTTTGATAGCGAAGTACTCGCCCGTGTTCTTGTACTGACCCAATATGACCTTGCCAAAGTGGCCTCGCCCCAGCACTGAGATGAGGCGGAACTGTTCCATACCCATGGAGCCATACTGGGAATTCCGGTAGGTGTCATAGGCAGAGTCGCGGTCACGGTCGAACCGTGACAGAGGCAGCTTCCGTGTCCTAACCTCTTCCACCTCCCGGCCTCCAACCTGTAAGGACAAAACATCACCTTTAATCTAGTGCTCACAGCTACCTACAAAGTTACACATTTCTCCAACAAAAACTATATTTCACAGATGGCAAAAGCAAAGCAACCAAGTGAGCATTAAGGCAATATATTTGTGTTAACTGTTTTAGAGAAATATCTTACTATGACAAACTCATGCAACTCACACACGTGAGTAACCCACTACAAGCGAAAGTCATGTCAAACCATGCCAGAGAACGAAGGTGAGTATATATATAGCATTATCGTGGGGCCAAATTCACGAAGCAGTTACGCAAGCACTTACGAACGTGTACATCTTTCCTCAATCTTTGACGGCTTTGGTTACATTTATTAAACAGTTTACAAGCATGAAAACTTGCCAATCAACTGTTGTTATTGTTATAAACAGCCTCCTGGAGCTTCGGAGCTCATTAACTGTTTAATAATTGTAAACAAAGCCGGCAAAGATTGAGAAAAGATGTACAGGTTCTTAAGTGCTTTCGTGAATCTGCCCCCTGGCTTGCACGGGCTGAGACTGCCAGTTGACACGAGGCATCAAGAGTCTGCCATTCTTAGTGTGTAGTGACACACACACATCGTTAGATTAAAGTTAGTGCTCGCACACGCAACACTGATTTAATTATCATGTGATGCACTATATATGGAGTTAGTGTGAGTGCTCTTTATATATAGAGTTGGTAGTGTGGATGGTCTTTAATGGGAGTTAGTGGTGTTAGTGGTCATTAAATGGAGTTGTTTATGTATAGAGTTAAGGATTTGTGAATGATCCATTTGCGCCGGGGTGAGCCAGATGGCTACGAAGGCGAGCCAAGGAGTTATGAAAGGGTCTTGTTAGGGACGTGGTAGTTAGGGCCGTGATAGTTAGGGACGTGGTAGTTAGGGCCGTGATAGTTAGGGCCGTGATAGTTAGGGCCGTGATAGTTAGGGCCGTGGTAGTTAGGGCCGTGGTAGTTAGGGACGTGGTAGTTAGGGCCGTGGTAGTTAGGGCCGTGATAGGGCCGTGATAGTTAGGGCCGTGGTAGTTAGGGCCGTGGTAGTTAGGGCCGTGGTAGTTAGGGCCGTGGTAGTTAGGGACGTGATAGTTAGGGACGTGGTAGTTAGGGCCGTGGTAGTTAGGGCCGTGGTAGTTAGGGCCGTGGTAGTTAGGGCCGTGGTAGTTAGGGCCGTGGTAGTTAGGGACGTGGTAGTTAGGGACGTGGTAGTTAGGGCCGTGGTAGTTAGGGCCGTGGTAGTTAGGGCCGTGGTAGTTAGGGCCGTGGTAGTTAGGGACGTGGTAGTTAGGGACGTGGTAGGTAGGGACGTGGTAGTTAGGGACGTGGTAGTTAGGGACGTGGTAGTTAGGGACGTGGTAGTTAGGGACGTGGTAGTTAGGGACGTGGTAGTTAGGGCCGTGGCAGTTAGGGACGTGGCAGTTAGGGACGTGGCAGTTAGGGCCGTGGTAGTTAGGGCCGTGGTAGTTAGGGCCGTGGTAGTTAGGGCCGTGGTAGTTAGGGCCGTGGTAGTTAGGGCCGTGGTAGTTAGGGACGTGGCAGTTAGGGACGTGGCAGTTAGGGACGTGGTAGTTAGGGCCGTGGTAGTTAGGGCCGTGGTAGTTAGGGACGTGGTAGTTAGGGACGTGGCAGTTAGGGCCGTGGTAGTTAGGGACGTGGTAGTTAGGGACGTGGCAGTTAGGGACGTGGCAGTTAGGGACGTGGTAGTTAGGGATGTGGTAGTTAGGGACGTGGTAGTTAGGGACGTGGTAGTTAGGGACGTGGTAGTTAGGGACGTGATAGATAGGGACGTGATAGGGACGTGGTAGTTACGGACGTGGTAGTTAGGGCCGTGGTAGTTAGGGACGTGATAGTTAGGGACGTGGTAGTTAGGGACGTGGTAGTTAGGGACGTGGTAGTTAGGGACGTGGCAGTTAGGGCCGTGGCAGTTAGGGCCGTGGCAGTTAGGGACGTGATAGTTAGGGACGTGGTAGTTAGGGACGTGGTAGTTAGGGACGTGGTAGTTAGGGACGTGATAGTTAGGGACGTGGTAGTTAGGGACGAGTTAGGGCCGTGGTAGTTAGTGACGTGGTAGTTAGGGACGTGGTAGTTAGGGCCGTGGTAGTTAGGGCCGTGATAGTTAGGGACGTGATAGTTAGGGACGTGATAGTTAGGGCCGTGGTAGTTAGGGCCGTGGTAGTTAGGTCCGTGATAGTTAGGGACGTGATAGTTAGGGCCGTGGTAGTTAGGTCCGTGATAGTTAGGGACGTGATAGTTAGGGCCGTGGTAGTTAGGGCCGTGGTAGTTAGGGCCGTGGTAGTTAGGGACGTGGTAGTTAGGGACGTGGTAGTTAGGGACGTGATAGTTAGGGACGTGATAGTTAGGGACGTGGTAGTTAGGGACGTGGTAGTTAGGGCCGTGTAGTTAGGGCCGTGGTAGTTAGGGCCGTGGTAGTTAGGGCCGTGGTAGTTAGGGACGTGATAGTTAGGGACGTGGTAGTTAGGGACGAGTTAGGGACGTGGTAGTTAGGGACGTGGTAGTTAGGGACGTGATAGTTAGGGACGTGATAGTTAGGGCCGTGGTAGTTAGAGTAGTTATAGTAGTGATGGCGTGGTAGTGTACCTGTTCATCTGGCTGGCGGACATGATAAGAGGGCGGAGAAACGGACCGAGGTCCTATACAGGGCTGGTGAGGACTGCCCTCGGCCTCGACCTCCTCCTCCACCTCATCATCAAGTTCTACCTCCTCGATACTGACCTGGCCCTCGAGCGGGGCCGCGGGGCTGCCCACGCCACGCTCTATCACCTCCCTCTCGTGCAGGAAGTTGAACTCGTTTAACGCATTCTGAACACAAACAAAAAACAAAAAGTCAGAACACAGCAGAAAAAAATGCACTACTTGGTCCTACAAAGCTAATACAGTACATTATGATACACATACACTATGACTACAGCTAAAATAGATCATAAATACATGGAGATAATTATATATTACAGACATTAGCAGTAGCCTGCTGATATAGATTATGTACCGAGTGTGCACTATAAAATGTTGATATCGAATGATCTACATAGCGAGAGTGATAGCTGCCCCCTCGCCCCCACGAGACAAGGCTGTCTCTATCACCCCCTCTGACGTCCCCAGTCACACCGATGCCTACTGACACCTGTATTTACCTGAAGCAGGTTCTGCCAGGTCTCCGGCTTCAGGACAGCCTTCATGAGGTGCACCAACGCCCTTAGGTTCATGTTAAGGGTCGAGACACCTTTAATATCCAACACGGCCTTGATGAGAGAGAGAACACTCTCCCTCTCGGAGGCTTCCCTCACCGAAGCCTCCAGTTCCGGCCTCACTCTCACCCGTTTAGCGACCATTGTCGACAGCTTCACTATCCTCACTACAACGTTCACTGTATCCACTGAGCACCGAGCGAGTGTGTGTGTCTGTCTTTGCCACTGTCACCAGTGCTACTGATTGTGGCTCGTCAACGCCAGGGGGTTTATATGCTTCGCTCCGGTCTGCTATCATCTGGCTGATAACTGCTAGCCATGATGATATCCCCCCCCCCCTTGCTCCCTCCCCATCACTAAACTCTAAGAACCCTCTTCAATACCAGACATAATTACTCCACTATCATTCATAATTGGTCTTATCCAACTTTAACCTTAACGGTGGTCACGTAGTCTGCGCCAACTGACACAACCATCACAAGTGGTTTTAATGTTCAAATTATCCTCAATACTGCCTCCCCCCCCCATCAACCCTCCACCCCCCCTCCGGAATCATCCCCAGCCATGATACATGATAACTACCCCCTGATAATTATCCTGGGGACAATTTACACCTAACTCCATCTCTTGCTGGAGTAATTACAATAAAAGTTTACAAAAATTTCATCTATAGATATTATCTCGATAGTGACCGTATTTTCCGGAATAAAGGCTTATATATATTGCGGTGTAAAACGGATGGTGGTGTAGGGAAGATTTCAATGGTGAGGCCCAGCTGGGTCTGGGTGGAACAGGATGAACAAGCCAGCGGGTGTTCTTCCTACTGGAGTGTGTTCTACATGCTGCTATGGCGTGGCCCGAGACTGTTCAACACGCTCCCACTACACATAACTGGCCGACCCCTCACAGTGTTCAAGAGAGAACTATCAACATCAGAGGCCCGAGACTGTTCAACACGCTTCCACTACACATAAGGGACATAACTGGCCGACCCCTCACAGTGTTCAAGAGAGAACTATCAACATCAGAGACCCGAGACTGTTCAACACGCTTCCACTACACATAAGGGACATAACTGGCCGACCCCTCACAGTGTTCAAGAGAGAACTATCAACATCAGAGGCCCGAGACTGTTCAACACGCTTCCACTACACATAAGGGACATAACTGGCCGACCCCTCACAGTGTTCAAGAGAGAACTATCAACATCAGAGGTCCGAGACTGTTCAGCACGCTTCCACTACACATAAGGGACATAACTGGCCGACCCCTCACAGTGTTCAAGAGAGAACTATCAACATCAGAGGCCCGAGACTGTTCAACACGCTTCCACTACACATAAGGGACATAACTGGTCGACCCCTCACAGTGTTCAAGAGAGAACTATCAACATCAGAGGCCCGAGACTGTTCAACACGCTTCCACTACACATAAGGGACATAACTGGTCGACCCCTCACAGTGTTCAAGAGAGAACTATCAACATCAGAGGCCCGAGACTGTTCAACACGCTTCCACTACACATAAGGGACATAACTGGCCGACCCCTCACAGTGTTCAAGAGAGAACTATCAACATCAGAGGCCCGAGACTGTTCAACACGCTTCCACTACACATAAGGGACATAACTGGCCGACCCCTCACAGTGTTCAAGAGAGAACTATCAACATCAGAGGTCCGAGACTGTTCAGCACGCTTCCACTACACATAAGGGACATAACTGGCCGACCCCTCACAGTGTTCAAGAGAGAACTATCAACATCAGAGGCCCGAGACTGTTCAACACGCTTCCACTACACATAAGGGACATAACTGGTCCGACCCCTCACAGTGTTCAAGAGAGAACTATCAACATCAGAGCCCGAGACTGTTCACACGCTCCACTACACATAAGGGACATACTGTCGACCCCTCACAGTGTTCAAGAGAGAACTATCAACATCAAGGCCCGAGACTGTTCAACACGCTTTTCCACTACACATAAGGACATAACTGGGCCGACCCCTCATAGTGTTCAAGAGAGAAACTATCAACATCAGAGGCCAGAGACTGTTCAACACGCTTCCACTACACATAAGG
>WNGS01162647.1:7419623-7489517 GCA_020271785.1 Procambarus virginalis
GTGAGACGCCGGTCAGTTAAGCCCCTTATGTGTAGCGGGAGTGTGTAAAAGTCTTGGGCCCTTGATGTCGATAGAGTTCTCTCAGCGTACCTGTTGCGCATTTTCTTTTTAATGGGGCTATTATGTACATCCTGCCTTGCCTCCTGGTCTCATGTACTTACCTAGTTGTGCTTGCAGGGGTTGAGCTTCGGCTCTTTGGTCCCACCTCGCAACTGTCAATCAACTGGTGTACATCTGAGCATGTAGTGGTGGTAGATTTGCATATGTATTAAAAAAGCAGTCCTGTGCTTATGTGATACATATTACATAACAGACCTGTAATAGCAAATGCAATTAGGATTTAACAGACAATCTAACAGGGGTCAACTTCAATTGATTATAACAATTATATGACCTCATTACCTTAGTGGGTGGTCAAGAAGCTGAAATACATATCAAATATATTTTACAGTACTATATTACAAGAGTTTGTATTAATGCATTTCATCTCTAATACAATGTATACAAGACTCCTGAAATCTGGAGAGGTGTTTGTTCATTATACAAGTAAAAGTACACAAGCCTCACTAAATACTAATATTCTGTAGAATAACATTTTCGGGCATTGTAGGTTGTGAATTGCTTAAAATTCTAAGTATTTACAAGTAATTACATTTATAACTATGAAGCTAGAATTCTGTAGTATATATATTTAAAATGCATTTAGTAACATTATTAAAATTTTTATAATCAAATTATTTAATGTACAACAATACAGTAATGTGTAGTCTTAGAAAATATTCAAATCAATTTTTGCCAGCTGTTGTACTCAAATATATCGTGAAGAATGCAAAGCTGCGGCTTAAAAAAAAAAAAAAAGTAAATAACACATCACGAACTCTACTCTGATATGACCAACTCGGATCTGGGCCCGGCACTCGTAAAACATTGTATTCCGATGAACTTAACTCCCGTGTGTGCCCTTAAAGAACAAACTACTTACCAGCCTGTGTGAAGATTCGCGTGCACCTCGCAAATTTATTCGTCATTCATCATTCCCAAGTTGAAAGTAATAGTGAAGTAGAGTAACTGTTTTTGAAACAAATTTTATTTGAAATTAAATTGTTGATGAAATAAACATTTATGTTTTTTTTGGTAAATCATGACAAAACTTAAGAGTTCCTATCAACTACCATTATCACATTAAGGGGTAATTACCTATTACCCATGGTCAGTTTTAATAGATTTTAACAACTTAATATAGAGAAAAATCTTTTAAATAAAATAAAATATGAAAATACAACATGTATTATATTCTATTATAATTTTATGAAATTTGTATACAATGTATGAAAAATTTTAAATAAATCTATTAAATGTTACATGTTATGATCATGACTCAATGAACCAGACTGCCCTTGGCAAACATAAAGGAACCCATTGGGCATAAAGGAACCCACTGGGCATAAAGGAACCCACTTGGCACGGTATCCAAGAGCAACACCAGTTAAACGTCATCGACATTAATTCAATATTGAATTAGCATTAACTACCGCAGTGCGCAGAGCGCCTTAAGGGGCTCTTGAGAATTGTGCTCTTGTTTTTTTTTTTTTTAATTAGGCTATATTTTTAATGTTTTTTAATCATTTCATCACTCTGTGTTTTGAAATGAAAATGTTTGGGTTTGGAAACATTTTGACATTAACTTTCCCTGAACATTTATAAAAACAACAAAAATACATCCTTAACAATTGCACTGTGAAGTTTTGCCGAAGCCAGGTGTGCAGTGCGGTGGTTAATAATGTCAATTCAATGTCAAACGAACGCCACTCTTGGTTACTGTGCCACTGGGAAAGCACTCCGACATTCATTTTCTAACTAAGTAAACAAGTACAGTACTGTATTATGCGTGATGAAATCACAAAAACCTGACGAATCTCTGAGAAAACAATGAAGCTCATTTGATAAAGAGATCAAACCCACATCCCGGGACTCTCCACACACACGCAATTGACTCACCAGTGCGCATGTCTGGGGATTCCGAGAATGCCGGTTCAATTTCAACTTAAGGCCTCAAAACTTCCTCAATAAAGTATTATGTTTCATGTTGACCATTCAAGAATCTGGAATATGACAATGTACCGCAATCTTATTGTAACCTTTGGTCAGACCGTATAACTACCCAATGGGTTGACATTGAATCAACTTTGATGACACCGATTCAGCACTGAACTGGCGTTGCTACTCTTGGATATTGTATCCACCAGGTAACTTCCTACAGCAAGTTCTATGGATATATATGCCTGATGATTATATACTTGCTTTTCATCATTGTGTCAGGGCAGTATAGATCATACGGAGATGATACATGTTCGGCTCTCACACAACTTCATAAAAGTATTAGCGTTTCACCAAGCATCTTACCTTAAACCTGAGTCATTATAATTTGAACTTACACTTGGATTAAGGCCAATAATGTTTGCTTTTTCATATATGAAATGTTTAACATGCTTTAGTAAATAATAAAGTGTAGTTGATGTAAAGAAGCCATGTTCTGTTACATCCAAGTACATGTATACAGCTTTATTAAAATAACTTATAAATACAGTGATCTGTCCACTACATCTGTAAACATCATGACAACAGCTAATTTATGGTTTACATGACAATGTCACACTCCTCGTACTCAACGATCATGACACTGTCACACTGAAGGTGACTCCTCGTACTCAACGATCATGACACTGTCACACTGAAGGTGACAACTCGTACTCAACGATCATGACACTGTCACACCAAAAATGACTCCTCGTACTCAACGATCATGACAATGTCACACCAAAGGTGAGTCCGCGCACTCAACGACCAAACTTCAAAACTAGGTACAGTAATTCCCTGCTCATCAAGCTGCACAACCAACGAAAATGAATACAGTGGGACCTTCATTATCGGCACCAATAATTACCGGATTTTTGGGTTATCGGGTTCTATAACCCCTATTACCCAGCAAGATTTGGTGCGAGTCAGTGGCAGCAGACATTTATTTGCAACAAATATCACACACAATTCATTATTTCCTGCATATAAATTGGGGCATTCCTATTAAAACTGTTGCAGGTGCTTTTAGCATATGTCTATTAGAGTATTTTCAGAATGTGTCTATTACAGGCATTTTTAGCAGTTGTCTATTACAAGCGTTTTTAGAAGCTGTCTATTACAGGCATTTTTAGTGCATGTCTCTTACAGGTATTTTAAACACATGCTTATTACAGACCTATGTTGCATGTGTCACTCAATAACAACAATAAAAAAAAATTAATATTGATAAAGTATTAGCTTTCAATTTTATCTTCATTTATCCAAATTTCTGTTTTCTAATTTATCCCGATAATTGGGACCACACTGTAAATAGTCTTCATAACTTCTTTCTTCCTTATTTAAGCCAGTAACCTAACCACAAACCACCTCATCTTAACAGCAGCATTCTCCTGCTAATCATCTCTCTACGTGCATTAATATCCATCAAAAGTACTTAAGTATGTACCATACGTAAAAATGTCATTCAATATACATTTTCATACACTGCTACATCTGTATTGCACAGGGTGTCTGCCCTTTGTTTACCTCCGTGTGTGGTAAAGCAACCATACTCGGTGGCTCTTTGAGAGTTAGCGTGGTAAATGTATTGATTGGCTACCAGCTGATGGAGAGCTTGTAACGTTACGACTTGCTACCAGTTAATGGGCAGCCTATAATGTGATACAACACAAGGTGTGACAGTAAATGTTACAAAACAAGGTAAAGTATGTCAGTAAGTGTTACAAGACTGGCTACCAGATGATGGACAGCCTGAAATGTTACGACTGACTACCAGCTGATGAACAGCCTGTAATGCTACGACTGACTACCAGCTGATGGACAGCCTGTAACGGCTGAGTGACGGCCAATATTGCTTGATAACAGAGAAGGCTTCCACTTGTCACCTGGTAAGAAAGACAAACTTGGACACGGTCTTTGAAGGAACACAAAGTACAGTACTGCTATAAGAGATATTTGATTGGGGTTTAGCGTCACTTAATGACAAATACAACATGTCCCCCCAACATTTTATCATCCATATAGCTACCATCGGCCGGGGGACAACACGCTGGACTTGTGATCCTGTGGTCCCGGGTTCGATCCCAGGCGCCGGCGAGAAACAATGGGCAGAGTTTCTTTCACCCTATGCCCCTGTTACCTAGCAGTAAATAGGTACCTGGGTGTTAGTCAGCTGTCACGGGCTGCTTCCTGAGGGTGGAGGCCTGGTCGAGGACCGGGCCGCGGGGACACTAAAGCCCCGAAATCATCTCAAGATAACCTCAAGATAACCATGGCTGGAACATATAAAATGTAGACTTTCGTACCCATTAATAAAATTTTGTTGTTTGTGCCAATGGAAATCAGAGTCACAGAAACTGAAATAGGACTAACCATGAACCTAACCTCCCACAGGACTAAATACATACACTCATAGGCCTTGCGCTCACAATCTTAGGCCTAATTTAGTATATATAGGAACTATACTAGGCCTAAAAAAAGGTTAGATTTGGTTCTTGGCTTCTTTCTCAGGTGCTATAAAGAAAATAAATACCCAGCACTGTTGTACAAAACAGATTTTTTTCTTTTTTTTTCTTTTTAGGGTGCAAGAGTGTACCTTTTGTATATTCCATCCATGGTAGCTACAGTGACTATACATTTGCATTAGAGGATGGACAAATAACATATTACTGTAGGACACTGTGTACCTGGAGCATACCCCCGGGGGAAGGGTTTCGAGAGTTCTACTGCCCGAGCCCGGCCTGGGGGACAGGCTAGGCATTCACTTCTCAGCATTTTGCCACATAATTCTTTCAGAAATACAGTAATTGCCAAAAACAAATGCAATGTGTACATTGTTTTAAAGCAATATTAGGCCAAATTGACAATGTTAGTTTTAACTACGTAATTGTTAAAGCCAAAATTATGTGGTTATAATATAACTATTAGAAGCTCATGACACAATCACCACCGATCACCGTCACAATCACCACCAATCACCAACACAATCACTGCCAATCACCGTGACAATCACTGTCACAATTACCGGCAATCACTGTTACAATCACTGTCAATCACCGCTACAATCACTGTCAATCACCATCACAATCACCACCAATCACTTTCACAATCACCATCACAATCACTGCACACAATCACTGTCACAATCACTGTCAATCACTGTCACATCACTGCCAATCACCATCACAATCACTGTCAATCATCATCAAAATCACCACCAATCACCATCACAATCACCACCAATCACCATCACAATCACTGTCAATCACCGTCGTAATCACCATAAGTGCCCTGTACTTATTTTTTCAGTTATATTATAATCCATTTTTACTGCTGTTCTTAAATTTTAATTGACGTCAGATTATTCAGATGTTCAGATTAAAATTGACATAAGTTTTTAAAACTTAATAAACCTGCTGGATTATATAATTAGCATGCGAGTGATAGATGGGAAATGGAAATGCAGAATAATGAATTATGCAACAAAATGCTCTCCCTTAAAACATTTAAATTTTTAAGAATGGTAAAATACTTTATAAATAAATCTGCAAATATATTCATCTAATACAGTGTATGTATGGTATATATATATATATATATATATATATATATATATCTATATATATATATATATATAATATATATATATATATCTATATATATATTAGGTATATATATATAATATATATATATATATATTATATATATATATATATATATATAATATATATATATATATATATTATATATATATATTCCCACCCCACTGGGTCCTTTTCTATGGTTATTCTTCATTTATGAAGAGACTACAGAATTACTAGTATAGCACACTCAGTTTTTCGAGATCAGCGGCTCGTACCAGGAGAGTACAGCAGCTTGTACAACAAGAGTACAGCAGCTCATACTGGGAGAGTACAGCAGCTTGTATCGGGAGAGTACAGCAGCTCATACTGGGAGAGTACAGCAGCTTGTATCGGGAGAGTACAGCAGCTCATACTGGGAGAGTACAGCAGCTTGTACCGGGAGAGTACAGCAGCTTGTACAACAAGAGTACAGCAGCTCATACTGGGAGTACAGCAGCTTGTACCGGGAGAGTACAGCAGCTTGTACTGGGAGAGTACAGCAGCTTGTACCGGGAGAGTACAGCAGCTTGTACTGGGAGAGTACAGCAGCTCGTACCTGGAGAGTACAGCAGCTTGTACCGGGAGAGTACAGCAGCTCGTACCAGGAGAGTACAGCAGCTTGTACCGGGAGAGTACAGCAGCTTGTACCGGGAGAGTACAGCAGCTTGTACTGGGAGAGTACAGCAGCTTGTACCGGGAGAGTACAGCAGCTCGTACCGGGAGAGTACAGCAGCTCATACTGGGAGAGTACAGCAGCTCATACTGGGAGAGTACAGCAGCTTGTACTGGGAGAGTACAGCAGCTCATACTGAGATACAGCAGCTCGTACCAGGAGAGTACAGCAGCTCGTACCAGGAGAGTACAGCAGCTCGTACCAGGAGAGTACAGCAGCTCATACTGGGATACAGCAGCTTGTACCAGAAGAATACAGCTCATACCATGGGGCACAACAGCCTGTAGTGTCAGGTAGTCTCACACTTGGCACGACCAAACCCAACAACAGCTTTAAATCATAATAATTTAGTGCCAATCCTTTCTTTACCAACAGAAGAAACAGGTTTGCTAACACCCACATACAAACAAGTTGCAATATTTATACCATTTATCTATGTACTCCTTAGCCAGATGAGTCGGCTACAACATACACAACTCTTCCTCATGGATATGAAAATTTCCTTCATGGTATATGGCATCTTCAAACTGTCCTTTACAAGCATGCATTTCATTGCAGGTCCAGCCCGTCCTCTCGACTAGTGTCATTATGGTAGCCAATGTATTAAATGCAACATACTATGTAAAGCAGCAACATCGCAAAAATCAACACATTCTATGCATTGACTGGTTCATGTGTTTCCGGTTAGTTTTGGACGTTGTATTTTGTATAGTGTGGCAAATCGAGACGAGAGGCTGGCAGGCAAACACACCTCACTACACCACAAGTGCCCTGCTACCATTCCATGAACTACACTAGTAATATCTCTGTGACTACCTTCATATGTAATTTCATAAAAAAAATCTAAACTTCTTTGCATTTCTTTGGACGATTTCAACACCTTGTAAGTCAGTGTTAAGTGTCCTGGGCAAGGAGGGGCACCTGGGTACCTATGGTTAACTGTTTGCCCCCCTCCCCCCTGTTAACCCAATCATAATTGGGAACCTGGTTGCAAACTGCCTGTGGGTCATGTTCCAGAAAAAACTAGTCGATACCTGCTGGAGGGGGTTCTGGGAGTTATTCTACTCCCCCAGCCTGACCTGAGGCCAGGCTTGACTTGTGAGAGCTTGATCCAATATGCTTGGAGCGGCTCGCAGGCCCCACATATCCACCACAGCCTGCTTGATGCAGCACTTCTTGAAAAATATATCCAGTTTTAGTTGCGTAAGGCTTACAACCTGCTTCAGGAAGGGAGCCAGCACTAAGCATGCACATAAACTCAGTAAACTGTTAATGCAATACAATACACAGCTAACTCCAAAAAGACTGCCAACATATTAATAATGAAGACACAAACTCCCTTTCAAATCAACGATGTGATGATGCTCATCAATTAAACTACCTGAAGCCCTAAAGTTGTTTATTTTGAAGCCTATTTTTGTTGTTTTTGCAACAATAATACAACCAACCTTCCTGGATATACTGTACTTGGTAATCTAGTTTTTATTTCACTTTACACCCCTTTTGTATATTACAGTGTGAATCGCTCCTGTATATCTGCTTGATACCTTCTTGATGGGGTTCGGGGAGTCCTCCTACTTCCCAAACCCGTCCCGAGGCCAGGCTTGACTTGTGAGAGCTTGGTCCAACAGGCTATTGCTTGGAACGGCCCGCAGGCCCACATACCCACCACAGCCCAGTTGGCAAGGCACTTCTTGAAGAAAGACACTGTATGTATACTGAAAGACACTTTCTTCTTGAAGAAAGTATGCACTGTACTAAGTCACCACCTATGATGTTTCTTGTACTTGTCACTAAGGGGAGTCCGGGAAAGTCATGCCAAATTGTGTTGGCACTCTCGTTCTAAATGAGGAACCCTCTGATACTAATGTGCCGTAGTAAAATGTCTGTAAACTATTCATGTGCTGCTCAGGGTGTTGTAGGTGGCTGAGCAGCTGATGCTCATGTTGTTTTCCGATTTCTTGTTGCATGTGCCTGCAACACTTATACTGCACTTGCCTTCAACACTTGTTCTTACCTGCATCACTCACACTTACTTTACCTTCAACACTTACACTTTACCTTCAACACTTACACTTGCCTTCAACACATGTTCTTACCTGCATCACTCACACTTACTTTACCTTCAACACTTACACTTTACCTTCAACACATGTTCTTACCTGCACCACTCACACTTACTTTACCTTCAACACTTACACTTGCCTTCAACACTTACACTTGCCTGCAACACAGTCATAACAGAAGCACACTTTTATCATGAAATTATTTTCATGCTCAATGTAGCAACTACAAATTCTACATTTAGCAACATCCGCCTCGTACATACATGAAGTACACTTTCACTAGCTTTTCCAGTCCATAAACACAACAAATTACAATGTTAATTCATGTTAGTATTGAATGTGCTTTTCAAAGTACTAAGTCAACATTTACCATGCCTGAAAGGTGCTGTAAGAGTCTAGGTATTTTAGTTAAAGAGTGTTCCGTATAAATCTACTAGACCGGAAAACGACCTGTCGTCAAAATATCATATTGACCATATTTTTTTGGGTGAATATGCGAGTCTACCATGCAATTCTGTGTATAAGAGATCACGTTCTCTACAGTTCTCTACAAGACAACGCATATTACGCAAAAGGTTATGGTTCTTATCCATTCAGAGGAGGGGTCACAGACACAAAATATAATGATGGCAGCTCTGTGATTTTTTTGTTTTTAAGGCAATTATTTCATGTACATTGTCATTGTTTTTATTGTGTAAAAACTCTTATCACGTAATTACCTCAGGGAAAATAAGATATATAACCACATTCAAACTAATTCAACGTAACACTAATTTTCTCTATATAAAACACGATGCAATTATTGACCTTAAAATAAGGTCATATAAATGTGAATTGTCACAATCAGTAATGATAATAATCATCTTGACAAGTGTTACACACTGTCAACTTAATACAACCGTTTGACTTCACCGAGACAGCCCTCTTGACGAAGACCAAAAATATAAACTTTTTTGAAAAGTCAAATACAACTGCTTACAGCAGGAAATATTTGGACAAATATTCATGATTATAATCAAGTGATTGTAAGCAAATAAGGCAACTAGAGCTTCCCTGTATTATAAATTAAAATATAAAGAAAAACATTTAGGCAGGTCTATCAGTAAACCTTGATGTGTAGAGTAAAGTTGAAGCGTGAGGTAGGAGGCAGGTAGCCAGTCAATTATTCAAAATAACAAACCAGGTGGGAGAGACGACTATGAACAATGTGCTATTGTAACTCATAATAAAACTCACTGGAATGATGCTGAATTAGTCACCTCTGCTTAGACAACAATGTTTAAAACATTAACATATATGAATGCTGTATATATTGTCACACAACTACAAACATCTCATTCTTAATTATGCATGTTACACTACTTCAAAAATCTCCTGATCTTTCGAGGTTATTCGCGTCACCAAATACAAGAGAACCTGCAACTTGCTCTATATATTCCATGTGTTCGATAGGTTTAAAAACTAGAGGCTATTGCTTCTGACACACATCAAGCTTCATTACTTTAATTTAATTACTCCAATATAACCATATTTGTTTCCTATACAAATGTTTCAACAGCATTAACAAAAATCAGATTGGTTTATCGCGGGGAGAAATCACAACAGCACTCTGGTTATGTGTACCGGTATACAGCACTATATACCAGTAGGCCTTGTTGGTGAGGTAAACACCAAGGCCTGTGCTAGCCGAGGGTGAGACTCGGCCATCAAGTTACTGGTCAAGCCTTATACTGTAGTGCTTAGCCAGATTAAACCAAACAACTTGCACATCGAACACAATATTGTGTCAATGGCAATCTACTGTTTAGTCTACTCTGTGCTTTAAAACCTGATTGATTAAGCGCTAAAAATATACTGTAGTTTCGATATCAACTTTTGTTATGGCTGGAATTTCTAAGTAAGAAACTAGTACAGTATTAACAACCGCTGATAAGCAGCATTCCATATTTTAATTCAAAGTCAAAAAGCTTGATATACTAGATACCTTCACCATTATGATTGAAAGTGCATAAATTCCACTTCCCTTAACCGCTCCAACCTAAGACAACTCGGACATAAGACAATGTTTCAGCTCACGGTGGACTGAAACAACATCATATACATTTTCTATGTGCAGGTTGGGCTATTTTCTTCAGCCACGTTGTTGTAATTTATTTTCTGCATAAGACAACTCTCACTGCACTTTTATCTCCATGAAAACTGTCTCCTCAGCGCTTTTCATCTTCAGAGCAATAACCTTTACTTTGCCATTCCTTGCTTTCTCCTAGAGCAACAACTGGATTGCACTGCAATTAAATATACAGCAATTTCAAAATGTATATAGATATTTAAATGTTTTAACTTCAATAAATATATCACCCTTTATCTCCCCATACATATAGATCCCTCATTTACATCACAATAAGGCTTGAAACTCCCTGGAAGCTATGGTGAATTCACATGATTTTGTGAAACTCACCTGAAGTAACAATGCAGTCATACAACCCATGTCATGTATTAAACGTTCTGATGAAAACGGAAATGCCAGTTCAGTGCAAGCCACACCCAGTCTGGCACTAGCTCTCTGACCAACCAGTTCTCTCACCTAATATGTTGCATTTTGTATGGAATTGACCAATCCATTAAAATGTGTCATATTAGTAAAAATTAAAGCACCATAATATTGATGTTTTCTATACATCAACCTTGAAAGATTTGGTGGGATGCTTTGGTTCATAGATTTCTGGTTAGGCAAAACAGTTGCATTTTTAGCAGAGAGGCAACTTGAGAGAACGGGTTGCTCTGACGAGCTAGAGAAAAGTACCGAGACTCGGATGGTCCCTCAAAAAATAATGATGGGATCAACACCTCTTAACAAAGGGCTGAACCTACCTTGTTAAATGTACACATCCTGTTTGGCAAGCAAAAACCTGGCGTTTCTTTTCCTTACACGACTGGGCTCAACATGCACGGCGACTGCTTATATAAAGTCGACTTAGCTACTGAAGGAAAGGATGATGCAAGAGACAGTCTTACACAGTCATACTGTAATTCATTCTCACTCTCCTCGTTGTAAAGACACTTTTGTCCGGTTACAAAATGATCACAACACTTACCCCAATTATTAAATAGGCTTGACATGAGCAGGCATGAATGATGATGCAGGCGATGAGTCACAATAACGTGGCTAAAGTATGTTGACCAGACCACACACTAGAAGGTGAAGGGACGACGACGTTTTGGCCAGTCCTGGACCATTCTCAAGTCGATTGAGAATGGTCCAGGACGGACCGAAACGTCGTCGTCCCTTCACCTTCTAGTGTGTGGTCTGGTCAACATGAATGATGATCTAGTAATGAAGTATAGTGTGTTATGAAATTCTATTTATAACACTTTGCAACTCTTTTTTGGGAAAACTTGTCGTATGGAGGTCTTGTCTGCATATATCATGCAATAATAGAGCAAGGTATGTGATCTTAGTTGCAACCGTTAACTTTTCTTGATAATCCTTGCAGTTATTTTTAACACTTCCAGATGATCATTTTGATTATTAGAATCATACTCTTCAGCTCCCAGGCTGATGTATATTGTATCACAAAACATCAATGGGCATGCATATGATGTCACAAATTGGTTATGAGGACTGATATTGGCTGGTTTCATAAATGTAGCTTTTCAAAACAATCTATTTTTCTTGCTGTAAAAGTTTTATGGAAACTTCAATACTATACTTTTTTCAACTCTCACAGCTTGTCTAATGCACAATACCACTAATCTTTTTCTTTTTTATTAACCAAATGTATTTATTTTTTCAACCTCGGAAGTATGCTTAATACATCTGAAAGCATCCATAAACAAGAACACAATACAAATTGTACTCGACACAATGAAAATACACTTTACACATATTTTGATAACAGCCCGTGGTACGATGGAGCTCAAACATATACTTCCTGCGTGAAGGGGATAGGAATCTCAAGTTTCAATAACCTGATAATCTCTATCATTTTTTGCTACTCGTGTTTTAATGAGTATGAGCACAGTTTTGTTTGAAGTTCAGAGAGAAGATGGGGTGGTAAAATTTCTTTCAGTGAGCTCACATTATCTAAGTTATCAATGTTTGAAACGTAATCGAGCAATTGCGTAAGTACATCTATTTCTACATTTGAAAGGTCCTCTGAAAAGAGCTCGGTGAGCGGCGACTGGGAACTTTCTGGCGAAGAGCTTGACGTGTCTGAATATGGAGAGGGAGCAGCCATTGGTGATGGTAATGGCATTTCTGCCACAGGTACTATATTAGGCTCTTTAACAAGAATGTTAGGGGATGGAATAGCAACAGGGGGAGTGTATGATGATACAGGAACCATGTGGGTGACCTGCAGAGGCACCATGTCATTCGAATGGCCAGGGCCATGTGGAGATGACACTGGGAGTGGAGACAGTCTCATATTCAAGGTATGTAGAGGTGAGGGTGGGAGCATATCAAAAGAATCGGTAGATTCCATTGGAGACAGTGGAAACGTACAACCAACTGTTGGATGTGGGGGAGATGGTGTGGACTGATGTTGGTGTAGCTGGTGAAACTGCTGCTGACCAAGAGGTAGGTGAGGCTCAGGTTGCAGGTTAAAGTGGCCAAGAGGACTAGGATGCAAAGGCGGCAGCAGAGCACTGCTTGGGCCAGGAGATGGTAAATCCTGAGTATCACAGCTTTCATCCACACATTCTTGCTTAACTTCAACCATACGGCGCTTGGAGCCTATTCGGTGATGCTTGGTCTGTTGCATCTTGTTAGTTTTTGGAGCAGCAGAAGATAAAGGATTAGAAGAGGTTCTGGTATTCCCAGCACCAACTTTTTTAACAATCTGGATGATAAAAGGAAGGAGAGATGGAACCCGCAAATGTATGGAGGAACTATGCATCTGATCCATGATCTTCTGCATTATTTTTTGGTATGTGTGATCTCGTGCTCCACCTGTGGCTTCCAGTCGCGCAACCTTTTGGGCAGCTGCCGTATTGAGTGCATTATCACTTTCAAGATCACAGTCTTCTTCCTTAACAAGTATATGTTCTGCATCATCATTTTTACTTGTACTTCCTTCTTCGTTGGTTTCCATTGGTGATACAGATGACGCATGAGACTGGGATTTTAGCAAGAATGAGGATAGGCAAGGTATATTTGATGCAACACCCTGCTGAATACGCATCTGACTTGTACGCTCAGCTAATTCTCGAATATCAGCAAGGGATACAATAACTTTGGCAAACATTAGGGTTGACTGCTCCTTGTATTTCCATCCTACATAATTCTGTAATATACGTGTATATCGATCTTGCAGACCTTGAATAGTATCTTTAGCTTCCAGTCCCATTAATTCAGGGGAATACAGGGCCACCAGTATGAGTATCATTGCCATAGTTTCATCGGGACAAACTTGCTGAAACTTTCGAAAAAATTGTTCAACACGTGTCATAAGTTCAGCAGGCACAAAACGCTCCACATTCTGTGAAGTGACATTGGGCACAAAGCCACTTCTAGATATACTCTTCCCTGGCCACCTGCCAGTATTAGAATCATACACAACAGATCCCATGATAATGCAAGCTGAGGTAATTGCTGTTTTAAGGAGCAGTGCTTGGTCACTGCTCGGAAGGTCAGCAAATTCACGGAAGAGAGAAAAAAAATAACCAATTCTTTTACAAAATGTCATCCATGGTGACATTACTCCTGATGCTCCCTCCTGTGGGTCACTTTCTTCGTATGGGACATCTTGGTAGGCTTTTTTATACAAGGAGACAATAATCGAGATCTCTGTCCGATCTTCTTCAGTCAAGTTGTACTTATCTGTACTGCTGCTGGACGGAACGTGTTTCTTATGGTCGTCTTTCGTCTTTTTCTCTTGACGTTGTTGCATCATCTTCCGGCGCTCATCTTCTGTCATTACCCAGCCTTTTTCCATTCCAATAGATAGACATTTGTGAAACCTGAAAAAGCAAAAACCTTTTTATTTATTTATATATACAAGGGTTGTTACATTCTTGTACAGCCACTTGCACGCATAGCATTTTGGGCAAGACCTTAATCCTAATTTTCCCCGGAATACGACCCACCACATCATTTAACTTGATTACTTGAATACAAATTTTAATTGCAAGATGTACTTTAACAATTCTGTGCTGTACAGACATTTTAACACTATCGTGCGCGGCACGTGAGCACCGCAGATTTTGATGTCATGGGGTTAATGGTGTGAGCGAGCGTGCGGCGACGCCTAAATGTGTATACTCGTTTCAGTTTTCTCACCTCAATTCTCATGCTACTTCGTTCGTTTTGGTATCACTGTGTCCGCAATTAAATTCCCTGCAGATGTATATGCATATAATGTCTAAAAGCTTGGCGAGACTACCCACAGCAAAGCCTAAAGCCGGAAATGTTACCCGTGAGCGCACAAAATTAGTAAAATGTGTATACTCGTTTCAGTTTTCTCAACTTAATTCTCGTGCTACGTCGTTCGTTTTGATATCATTGTGTTCGCAATGAAATTCCCTGCAGCTGTATATGCATATAATGTCCAAAAGCCGGGCAAGACTCCCCGCAGCAAAGCCTAAAATTACCCGTGAATGAGCACCAATTTGCACACCACAACCTAATGTGTATACTGTCCTCTTTCAGTTTGATAACATCAATTTTCATGTTACATCGCTTGTTTTGGTATCAAATTGCTCGCAATATAAAGGCGTGCATTTAAAAACTAGTCTCATAATAATAGAGCAATAACTGGAATTTTAACAAATATTTTAATTTTGGACGCTCATCATCAAAATTATGTACATCTTTCCAGTGTTCTGACATCAACTTTCATGTTACATTGCTCATTTTGGTATCAAATTGTTCGCAATATAAAGGCACCCATGCTAAAACTAGTCCCATAATAATAGCACAATAAATAGAATTTTAACAAATATTTTAAAATTTAAAATTTAGACCCAAAAACGTATTTATAATCTTTCAAGTGTTCTGACATCAAGTTTCGTGTTACATCTTTCATTTTGGTATCAAATTGTGCGCATTCTAAAGGCGCTTATTTTGAAACTATCCCGAGGTCGATTGGATAAAAAATTAATTTTATACAAATATTTTTGTAGTGGACGCGAGTCCTGTCCACTGCTAGGACTCAAGAGAAAAAAAATGAACATGATCGGTATCCAAAGAGAGCGATAGTGTTAATTAATACTGTAACTGCCTATGTAAAACAAGACACGGTACACATCAAATAAGAGATTGGTTGCTTTAATAGCGTACACAAACATGACAATTAACATCATATGGTGCTCCAAATGAGGCTGCTAGTTCACTTGGGCTCACACACCATCATATCTTTTCACCTAATACGTTGAATTTTTTATGAAATCAGCCATTCTATTAAAAATGCGATGTACTCAACATCAGAGGCTGGAGACTGTTCAACACGCTTCCACTACACATAAGGGGCATAACTGGCTAATCCCTCACAGTGTTCAAGAGAGAGAACTTGATAAACACCTCCAAAGGATACCTGATCATCCAGGATGTGACTCATACGTCAGGCTGCAAGCAGCCACGTCCAACAGCCTGGTTGACCAGTCCAGCAACGAGGAGGCCTGGTCAAGGACTGGGCTACAGGGACGCTAAGCCTCAAAATCATCTCAAAGTAACCTCAAGGTTAAGGTAACCCAGGTTAATCCTTTACAAGTTGACTCCTCTTAAGTCTCCCACTTCTGGGATGCATATGGTACTTTTGTTTTTTTTCGTCCACTGCAGGACTTCATTTCCACTGTGGGGCTTTTTGATTGGGAGTGTAGTACAGTAGTTATCAGTGTGCTTGTGTTGCAAATGTATCTGGAGCCTGCTCCTTGTGCATGTTGGGGCTCTGTACTTTTGTTACAGGTGCACTTGGGTTGCATATCAGATTTTTCTGATATGCAAGGTTGCATATCATACTACAGTATCAGTGGCTTCATACGCCTTCTCAGTCAGAGTGCAGGTATTTTCTTGGCCGAAACACTTCCCATGCGGCTAGTTTCCCTAATCCCTGTGATTAATTTTTTGTTTACATTCTCAATCACATTATGGCTTCCCAATCTGATTACATACCCAACTCTGCAGTTTGCAGTTGCAGCTATCATTCCTGCCCTAACGAGCTGCTGCGGGCTTCTGCCTTTGCATGCTGGTTGTATGTCCGGCTACACTGTTGGGGCAGTGGCCGTGTTCTTCTGTCCTCGTACTGGCTGCAGTGAGGCTGTGCCCTGTGGTGGTGGCTTTTTGACTCAGCCTTTGTGGCAATGGCTGTAGGGCCTCTGCCCCACAGCCTCTTGGTTGCCAAGGTATGCTCCATGTAGCCCAGAATGCTGTGGCTCCCTTGTGCATACTTACCTTACTATCAAGGCATTAAGGTCTCTGGATGTTTGCCATTCTCTTCCTGCTTCCTGGCTTGACCTCCATCGGCTGGGGTGTTGAGGAGCTGCATAACACCTATCCCCAGATTTCAGCAGAGGGTGTGCTGGTGGGGGCAGGGTTACCAGGTTTACATTCCCCTCATTCCTCCAAATATATTGTATTTGCTCTGGGGGTGGCAGGTTTTTTCTCTACCTGCTTCACTTCTCTCGAGTCATCTCCCACTTGGGCACTGCGCATAAAATTTATTATCCCTGCTGGGCCTGTTGATAGGGAGAAGATAGTCTTTATTTGATTTGAGAATGTATAACATTCAATCACAAACAATTTACCGAGCCATTCAAACTGTGTACTTGGGTACGTTAAAAAGCAGTCCATGTGCACAGTCCAGCTCCTGGCGCATTTTGGGTTGGTGACACAAAAAAAAGGCAGCACTGTACCTGTACTAGAATTTATTATTTTCACCCACAAGATTGGTGACTACAGTATTTATGTAGGTAAATACTGTACACCATTTGTATTATTATACTAGAAAATCACTGTATACATATATACATACATATATTATGTGTATGCTTAAAAAATATACAAAGCTGTAAAAAAAAATCATTTTGAGGCAATGGAGGGACTTGAACCAGCGTTCTGGTGATTCCCAGACACCCGCCTTAAACCGACTCGGCCATGATAAGCTAAAAGTACCAGGTACAAAAAAGTTTATGTACAAAGATGTGTTCTATAATTAGCTATAAGAAACTGCCAAAAAATTAAGTAACCCAAAATTCAAATGTGTGTACAGCACAGTATCGGTAAATTTGGATCGGGTCTAGAACAATGTACAGGTACTGTGTTGCATACTGTGCACAGGTACTGTGCATGAATAGTCCTGATTCTGGAGGCACCACTGTAACATATAGGGATATTAGTTCAGAAATACTAACGATCTCCACTTCAATGTCATCAGTTCTGTAATACAGTACTGATGAGTAATACATGATCAGTAATACACGAGTACAACTACGGGGGGGTACAGTGGTCTACGCTCTTGACTCGCTAACGAGGATCCTGGGCTTGATCCCTGTGCGGTACAGAAATGGCTGGGCACATTTTCTTCATCTGATGCCTCTGTTAACTTGTTCTCTTGTAAATAGGTACCCAGGGAGTTTGGCAACTGTTGTGGGTAGCATCCTGGAGAGGGTTAGTAGATGACCTAGGGGGACCTTGATAAGCTTAGGTACAGGCTTCCTCTCCCTAACAATGGGAATTGGCAAAAAATTTACACCCTAAAATCTATTCATTGGACAGTATGCACTTTACATTAATGTCTGTATCTTTCTCCAGCTTTTCCTTGAGATTATTAAGAAGTGCTGTATTCAATTAATAATTAATTTTAGCCTTAGATTATTTAAAAAAAGGGCAGGAGTAATATTCTTAATAATTTTTGTCTTAATACAGTACTGAACTGAACTCAACAATGAGATCTATAATGAGAGATGTTTAATTTGGTCTTTCTTTAAAACCCCCACAATACAGTAAGTATTGAGTTGATAATCTAAAATGAAGATATATAAATACTGTGGTTAATCTGTTCTCTTGTCTGGGGGCCTGACAGCTGAGTGGACAGCGCTTTGGATTCGTAGCCCTGAGGTTCCGGGTTCGATCCATAGTGGAGGCGGAAACAAATAGGTAGTGTTTCTTTCACCCTGATGCCCCTGTTACCTAGCAGTAAATAGGTACCTGGGAGTTAGACATCTGCTATGGGCTGCTTCCTGGGAGTTGTGTAGCAAAAAGGAGGCCTAGTCGAGGACCGGGCCACGGGGACGCTAAGCCCCAAACCATCTCAAGATCTCAAGATAAGATTGTGTATACAGTACCCAGAGAACAATTGCATTGTAAATGAACAAATCTACAAGGGCCCTGATGAGGATTCGAACCTACGCAAGGGATGTTGACCAGACCACACACTAGAAGTTGAAGGGACGACGACGTTTCGGTCCGTCCTGGACCATTCTCAAGTCGCTTGTGACTTGAGACAAGCGACTTGAGAATGGTCCAGGACGGACCGAAACGTCGTCGTCCCTTCAACTTCTAGTGTGTGGTCTGGTCAACATACTTCAGCCACGTTATTGTGACTCCTCACCTGCCTACGCACGGGATGTTCCGTGCTTGATTTGATATATCGCGTTCTTGTGATTTCTGTGTGTTTGTGGATTGCATTGTATTTTTAACGTAAACGGCAGTCCTTTCAAAATGTGACTTAATAGGGGGGTTACTTGGGTTCATAGATTTCGGGTTAGGTCGAAAAGAGTTGCATTTTCTATGGTGTGGTAAAGCGAGAGAACTAGCTGGAACGTTGCCCTGCCTTCTTCTCTGTTAACGATTCAGACCTCCGATTGTCTTGACTATGTCGGTAATAATTCCTTAATCCCAAAAGTGCACTGCTTCGTTCACTTTCATAATGATAAATGACTGAATATGAGTAATTCGACAGAACTGCACTATCATTATATCCACTACAGGAAAATGTGCTCTCTTTTTAAGCTGCAGTGTCATGTAAAATTATATTTTATTTATGCAAATTATATACCGTTGGAACATTAACACTAAACTAAATTACTGTACATAGATGGGAGCACTGTGCAAATAATCCTTAAAAGTACTGTATTATACAAACCCATTTATTTGAACAGTATGTAAAGACAAACCTTACCTACAGTACTGGCACGCCTTTCTGGATGACACAGCTATCACACACTTCTTCTCGTATGGGCAGGTGAACCCCTTGTGGGCATTGTTCTGCACCGAGCGCCGGAAGAAGGCCTTGCAAGAGTCACAAGACAAGCCGCCAAAGTGCATGGACTTG
Source organism: Procambarus virginalis (assembly GCA_020271785.1). Taxonomy (NCBI): domain Eukaryota; kingdom Metazoa; phylum Arthropoda; class Malacostraca; order Decapoda; family Cambaridae; genus Procambarus; species Procambarus virginalis. Next base: position 7,439,332 of record WNGS01162647.1, read on the forward strand.
GCCACATCCCCGCACACACCACAGGCCTTATTTCCCCCAGAGCGGCCAGGGCTGTAAAAGACCACACGTGTTAATGAGAAAAGTCGATTAGCTGTAGGCCTATGTTGGTAAGAGAAAAGTCGATTAGCTGTAGGCCTATGTTGGTAACAGCTACAGTACTTAAATGTATGACAGCAAAAATGTAACTAGCAAATAATTTACCTGATCCAAGAAATATAATTTATCCGAGAGCCAGTATCTTCCTAGTGGCCATGATGGGGACAGGAAGCCAGCTGCTTGTCATATGTCCCTGCAAGATTTATACTGCATACCATCACCTGAAGATTTTTATTTATCTGGATTTTAAACTTAAGTAATGTCGTGGAAGTTATGACTTTGGCAGGTAGGCAGTTCCATGGGTTAAAACCCATATGGGAGAAAAAGCATCTAGTTTACTGCCACACAGTAAACTGTGGCTTGTTGAGTTTGAAGCTGTTGCCCCTTATATGCATTACATTTGATCGTTTTTATATGATTTGGTTTAAATATCCTCTAACTTGTTCAGTACTGTATTTTAAAGGTCTCGATGAGATTAGCCCTGTCATGTCTGGTTTACAGTTTAACCCTGCAGCCCTTAACCGTTCCTGGTATGAGAGGAAATTTAGTTCTGGGGTGATAGATGATAGAGATGTGCTGCTAGGCAGGTGTGACCAATCCGGAGACGAGTGATGGCAGTGTCAAGGAGTTGAGAATGATGACGAGTTCATGGACGCGGGGAAGAGCCTTCCTGGAGACCCGCCAGAGACTCCCTGTGCGATGGCGTTATCACTGCTTCCCAACTCGCAAGGCAAGCCGCCCAGAGTTGCGGGAGAATTTCGAAAAGGTCCAGAGGCACTTATGTAGAGTCATGGAGAGCATGCGCCATCCCTGCTGCTGCATCGGCCACCTCATTGCCATTAATACCGACATGTGATGGAACCCATTGGAGATAGATCGACTAACCCGGAGTACCAGAGTATGACAGCAGTTCACCATGGATCTGTGATACAGTATGACGATGGACTCGTGGACACCGAGATGATATCAGATGTAGGGCTGTAACTGAGTCTACGTAGAAAACGACCGCAGAGGGCCCTGAAACCTGTCGTAGGAGTCGTAAGGCTAGTAAGATTGCAAGCAGTTCCCCGGCCAGGCACGAATGAGCAGGGGAGAGTTTCCACGTCTGACAGAAGGAAAAAGGAGCAAAGTATGCTGCCGCAGAAGTGGATGGTGGCTGATCTTTGCGGGACCCATCCGTGTAAACCTCCAAGTATCCAGGGTATGAGGAGGCTCGTAGGTCTGCAAAAATTAAAGGGGCCAGACCCTCTAGTTCCCTCTTCCGACGAGGAGGCTTGGAAAAGTCTACAGAAACCCGAATGAGCTCTTCTGCCCACGGAGGCACCAGTGAGATGATCGAGCCAGGGGTGAGTTCAGGGACAGGAAGGGAAAACATGCAAATATGCATCCAAGGCCCGGACGACAAAAGGCAACTGTTGGCGTGTGGAGTGTCCAGCCAGCACATTCCACCAGTTAGCCTCGAGCTGGAGACAAGTTTTGCAGTCTCCGTGGTGTAGTGGTAAGACACTCGCCTGGCGTTCCGCGAGCGCTATGTCATGGGTTCGTATCCTGGCCGGGGAGGATTTACTGGGCGCAATTCCTTAACTGTAGCCTCTGTTTAACGCAACAGTAAAATGTGTACTTGCATGAAAAAACGATTCTTCGCGGCTGGGGATCGTATTCCAGGGACCTGCCCGAAACGCTACGCGTACTAGTGGCTGTACAAGAATGTAACAACTCTTGTATATATCTCAAAAAAAAAAAAAAAAAAAAAAAAAAAAAGTAAGTGGATGGGTAGCAGGGAGACGCACTATCCGTTGAAACTGCGGCAGAGGGCGAGAAGACGTTCAAAGTTCAGGGGCCATAACCCCGACTCTGCATGGAGAGAGAGAGAGAACTGGGCGAAGAGGGCACAGCTCCTAGCGCTGAGCGAAGGGCACGATTTTGGATGGGATCCAACCTTGCCAAGGACCGACGATGCTGCTGAGCCATAGACTTCACTCGCATACATGATCTTGCTATGAATGAAGGCCTTATAGAGAGCTAGGAACGACTCCTGTGAAGCCCCCACGCCGCACCAGAAAGCTGTTTCATAGTGTTCAAGCGACGAAGGCATGAGGCTCAAAGGTAATCCACATGATGCCTCCACGTCAGCCGAGGGCCATCTAGAACGACTCCCAGCCACCTGTGTTCCGTAGCGATCGGAAAACGACGGCCCCCGACGATCACCACTGGCTGGTCTAGCAAGCGGGTCCAAGTGAAGCTCATGACGCAACTTTTCACAGGGTTAATGGAGAGCCCTTCCCCAGCACAACTACAAAGAACACAGTCATGGCGTTTTGAAGGGAGCCTTGTGCCTGCAGGAGAGTGGCACCATCCGCCACGAGGGTTACATCATCGGTATAGGCTAAAACCTAGACCCTCCCGAAATACTGGGAGATCAGACAGACGAAAAGGGAATAACAGCGGGCTGAGAATCACTCCCTGGGGGACCCACGCAAGACAGGGCGGGTCGTGGAGACGACTCCACCACCGCCACACCCACACCACAGTATTCTCAGGATGGGGCGCCATTATCCCTGAAATACAACAGTTAACTTTATGACCACCTGTGCACAGACATATCCAAAGGAGGACCACCAGAAAAAGCCGTAAAACCCTCATACATAGTAAGTAAAATGTGTGGTATCAATGACAGCCAGTCCAAAGGCTGTTGAGCAATGCTTCTCTTTGCCTGATGGAAGCGGTGATCGGCTTGCGAACTCTCTTGACGGCGCCTGCGACTGGTGGGAGCTTCACTCTGGGCCTCATGTTCCACCGGTGTCACAATCCCTGGGAAAGCGCCTGGGGGACCAGAAGACCATCAGGTCTATCTGATGGAGCAGAACCTCTGATCGATGGGTGTGTCAGTGAGGCCGGTGTGGCTTCTCTGGGGAGAGGCAGGAGGGTGAACAAGTGTCAGGCTCCAGCTGAGACTGAGTGTCCATGTCTGTATCCGTGGATGAGTTTTCTTCCATGTCGAGGCGACCCAGGAGGGAAGATCGGTTAGGAACCTGGGTGTATAGGCATGTGACTGGGACAGGCAAGAGTGTCTGCTAGATCCTACTGGTGAAGAGGCCCGACCAGGGGGAACTGAAGGCAAGAAGGAGCGATAGGCTGATTGAGCGCGCAACCTCTGGAACAGCTCATGTCGAGGGGTCCCCGCTGTTTTATGCTCGATGTCCAACTGGAGGGCCTCAAGGTATACCGGGCAACTCTTGGACGTAACCTTGTGATGGCCATGGCATAAAAGGCAGCGAGGTGCAGCAGAGCACCCACCATTATCTCTTTCTGTATGGCCTGTTTTGCCACAGTTTGCACAGCGTGCTGCATTACGGCAGGTGAGGCGACTGTGGCCCAATAATGACAAGCATAGCATCATAACACAGGGAAGTTGTAGGGCTGAACCTGATACGAGGTCCTGAGTAGTGCCACCCACCAGGTAGGGGGCCCATCGAACTTTACATGGAACATGGATGTCGACCTTACTGCTCTGCGAATCCTGGTAACTTCCACTAATTCCACTGATGCACCCCCTAACACCTGCAGAGCGGCCTGGATGTCATCCTCTTCAACACTCGGGTCATTTGGGCCAATCTTCCCATACCGGGCCCGAGACTCCTCCTCTTGCGACAATACCTATTGGCACCTGACAGGCCAGTCCCCCAATTTAATGTCGGATACTCAGACATGCAATAGACCCTCCTTTCTGATGTGTAGCTTCAGTGCTGCACCCCTACCCAGGGTACGCACGGTCTCAGGCAGGCAATGTGGCCACAATACCGAAGCCTCAATTGCTGCACTTAAGGTACGAAGATTCGCAAACACGCACTGACCTGTTGCTGACTGGATTAGGACAACCACAAACGAGGAATGAGATACCACATGACGAAGGTCTTCTGAAAGTGAAGACATCCTCTTAGCATCTCGCTCAGGGGTAGCATCAGCCAACTCATTTTCCAACAGACGTTTTCCTCTCTAGGACTTGCTGTCAACGTCCATGGCGTCCCCGTTCGGGAAGGCGTCCATTAGGGAGGCTCCGGCCTCCTCTGGTGCTGGAAGTCCTTGGGTAACTGCAGTGAGCACACACTGGCCCAAAGAAGCCAGTTGAGTTCAAAGATGAGCTCCAAATGAGATGAGGAAAGAAAACCCAGCCAGGAGCGTTCAATCTGTGCGCCAAGATGGCTGACTCTCGTGTGGGAATCCATCTTCATTGCTTGTAAAGACCAGATCTAGAATATTTTTGTTTTTCGTTGGCTCTGATATCTGTTGGCTGAGTGAAAATTTGTCACAGAATCTAAGCAGTTCTCTAATCTGTAGTTGATTATGTCTCGATAGATTCCTGGTATAATATTATGTTTGCTATATCTCCATCTTAGATTAGGCAAGTTGAAGTCACCTATGAGGATAATACATATTTCCAATCTAGAGGGATTCCTTTGGTCCAGAGATTTTCTGTATAGACGTCATCATTCGCGAAGTGTGGGGGCGAGTGTGTTACCACTGCGCNACCCTATTGTCTAATAATGCACATTCCATAACATGGCATTTATTCACATTAAATTCCATTTGCAAAGTGTTGTGCCATACCTTAGAGATGATTTCAGGGCTTAGCGTCCCGCGGCCCGGTCGTTGACCAGGCCTCCTTAATTAATTATTTTGTCCAGGTGTTTTTGAAGGCCAAGCCAATTGTCTTATGTTTCTTGCCTTCCCCTAAAAGCTTGGTATCATCAGCAAACATGAACATATCATTCTGTATTCCTTCAGGTAGATCGTTTATATAGAAAATTAACATTGCTGATGCTAGAACTGAACCCTGTGGTACTCCACTAGTAACATTTCTGCAGTTAGATACATTGTCCCTGATTACTGCATACATTTTTCTGTCAGAAATTATTTCATCCATGTCAGACATCTCGCTGTCACTTTTCCAGTACAGTATGATGTTCCAGTTTCCAGAACAACCTCTTTATGTAGGACTGGTGAAAGCCTTTTGTTTTTTAAGGCTAAATAAATGCAGTCAACCGAACCACCCTCTTACCAGTAAAATCTGTGTGGCTCTACCATAGAAACCAAGTAGACTCTTTCTGATCGAAAACCATTGTGTATGCCTGTTATATCACCTCTCTCCAGGTGTTCTACCCATTTGGTTTTAATTATTTTTGTCTAATGTCTTGACTTCCACGCTTTTTCCATACATGTGCCAAGACTCCTGCTCACATGGATGACTGAAAAATCAATTGGCGTGCTGAGCTGGGATGCATATTCTCTCAGAACCCAAGGTGATGCTCCGTCAGGGCCAACGGCTTTGTTCCTACTTTGCTCCTTGAGCATTTTTAGCCACTTCTTGTGACACCTCTGCATACTCTATTATTCTCTGAAATTTGTATTATGACACTGTGTAACATGAATGTAGTTTCTTCATGTTACAGTACGTTTAGACAGTCACTGCTGCGTATTGTGACAGTGTCACTGTTTACAGTAAGATGAATGTAGTCGTCTCACATTACAGTACGTTTAGACAGTCACTGCTGCGTATTGTGACAGTGTCACTGTTTACAGTAAGATGAATGTAGTCGTCTCACATTACAGTACGTTTAGACAGGCACTGCTGTATATTGTGACAGTGTCACTGTTTACAGTAAGATGAATGTAGTCTCCTCACGTTACAGTACGTTTAGTCAGGCACTGCTGCAACAAAAGGTTTTGCATTTGATCCTGTGATGGTCCAAGTGGTTGGGCAACAATGCCTCCCTCTGTCCTCGTAGCCCCTTCTAAGTGCTGTGTAGTCGTACTTATCTTAGCGCCTTATCCTAGTAATTACCCGACTTTAAATTACATAGTCTTCCCAGGTTTGAGACTTTTTTTTTGCTAATTAGTTTAATGACTTATATATATAGAAGTTAAAACTAATGTTTTTCAATAGTTAGTTTGTTATTGTTTTTTGCCCTGCAGATTTCGAGAGTGTCCCCACTGCGGCAGGAACGAGGCTTCTGGTGTCGGGATGGTGGGGTGTGGCGAGACATCCCAACTATCTGGGAAATATCCTGATATTTATCGCTTTTGCTGCTCTCTGCGGTAAGTTATTTTCGTGCATTTCGGGTTAAGGGATAATGGGAAGGGAAGAGAACTATCAGGAGAGAGTGCTAAGCCATTAAGACTACATTACTCTTGGAAGGGGTTAGGATAAGGATTTGGGATGGGAGGGAGGGGAGGAATGGTGCCCAACTACTTGGGGACGGTCGGGGATTGAACACCGACCTGCATGAAGTGAGACCGTCATTCTACCGTTCAGAATTCTTGGATTGAGTTAAGATTTTTCTATTACAAATATAATTACAAAATGATGTTGTTAAATGTATCGTGTTATAAAAAGGGAGCTGGTCAGCCGAGCGGACAGCACACTGGACTTGTGATCCTGTGGTCCTGGGTTCGATCCCAGGCACCGGCGAGAAACAATGGGCAGAGTTTCTTCCACCCTATGTCCCTGCTACCTAGCAGTAAAATAGGTACCTGGGTGTTAGTCAGCTGTCACGGGCTGCTTCCTGAGGGTGGAGGCCTGGTCGAGGACCGGGCCGCGGGTAGGTGGATTTCGGGACACTAAAACCCCAAAATCATCTCAAGATAACCTAATGTGATCTTCATTTTCTTCAATTCCGGCTGTTTTCATTGTAAATGATGAGCTTTACTATTGAATTTCTAATGAATCCATTTGTACAGATTTTCTAAAAATAATTAGGTCTATTTTGTGGTGTGTTAAAGATTGTTATTTTATTTCAGGTTTCACCTATGCTTTGCCTTGGATATTGGTGGGTCTCGACACTCTGTTTTTGGTGGGGCGAGTCTACGAAGTGGAGAGCGCCTGTAAAAAGAAATATGGCCGAGCCTGGGATAGCTATACTGATCGCGTCAAGTACCGTCTGATACCAAAGGTATTCTAGTGTGCACGAGACTGCCAGATTGGTCTCCAGGTTGACTCGTGTAAGTACAATATGGTTAACTGAAATACAAGTAAAAATTACAGAACCGTGTCAAAATGTAAACTATCCAGATGAACGTTTGCTAATGTTAGTTATTCTCTAGTGCATTAATTCAACAGTTAATTCTCTGCCTTCAGAAGAGAAACAGTTAATTGTCTTCAGTACGAATGTAATTCTTACTGAAGGACATATTTTTTAATATTATATTCTTAAAATTTTGAGTGAAGAATTTGAGTTATTTTTAATAACTTATATTTTGTCCCCTTTTCATAGCATGACCTAAGTAAGAGTACAATGTGTGTGTGTGTAATGCTATGTATTTAAGGCATTGTAAAATAGATATGTTTATGTATGGGTTACGTGTGTGTGTGTGTCTTGGTGATGAGTGACAGGTGATCATTTTATTGTCTTGACAAATTGCCCATACACACACACGTGTTAATCAGTTGCATGTGGCCAATTTTTACTCAACTCATTATTGCATTACTGGTGTATAAATGGCACCATTTAAATCCTATTTTGACCACCGACATTTATTGTGTGAATCTAAAACGTTTTTCACTTTATAATTACAATCATAATTTTGATTATTAAATTAATTAATTCATTAATTAAAATTAATAATGCATACATCACAATAATTTATCAGTGTTATAATTACAATCATAAAATAAAAGCTATTTCTGCATTTACATGTATAAATATCTTGCCTTTCATCACTGTGTTCAGGCGAGGAGTCACAATAACGTGGCTAAAGTATGTTGACCAGACCACACACTAGAAGGTGAAGGGACGACAACGTTTCGGCCCGTCCTGGACCATTCTCAAGTCGATTCGACTTGAGAATGGTCCAGGACGGACCGAAACGTCGTCGTCCCTTCACCTTCTAGTGTGTGGTCTGGTCAACATTCTTTGTTACAAGTACTCTTAGATTGGTTTAGATTAATATTGGTTTGTTTTAGAGACAAGAATTACTGTAAGACACATCTTTGCAAGGATTGTTCTCATCACATTGTAAATAAATGTTCATATCTGGGTCTGGATTCATCGAGTATTTACATGTTAATTTACGTAAACTTTACCTCCTTCCTTGATCATGGAGGCTTAGTTTTGTATTTATTACCGAGTTTACAAGCTGTGAAACTTCACACCACCAGGGGCCAGATTCACGAAGCAGTTACGCAAGCACTTACGAACCTGTCCATCTTTTCTCAATCTTTGCCGGCTTTGTTTACAATTATTAAACAGTTAATGAGCTCTGAAGCACCAGGAGGCTGTTTATAACAATAACAACAGTTGATTGGCAAGTTTTCATGCTTGTAAACTGTTTAATAAATGTAACCAAAGCCGTCAAAGATTGAGGAAAGATGTACACGTTTGTGAGTAGCTTGCGTAACTGCTTCGTGAATCTGGATCCAGGTCTCCATCGTCATAGATTACCCTTGTGGTGTTCCGGAGCTCATAACCTGCATAATAAACGTAAATGTATATGAAGTAGCCACGATTAAGGGACGATGCAGCGGTTATTTACATGTGGACATTTAAAATGCTTGACGCAGCCCGGCCCAATATTGCTCAGCAATTATAAGACATAGATCATAATTGAAAATGCTGCAATGCTATTAGGATTAGTACAAAATGTACATAGTTATATTTTTAAGATATACAGTATACAAACATTTTTAATATGAAGAGGTCACTTGAGGATCAAGCTGAAGAGTTTTAACTAAAAAATTCAGGTTTATATGAAAGATAATTATCAGTAGGTAGTAATGGTAGTGGTCTATAAAAGTTGTCGATGATGTTTGACATGTGTGTCTTATTGTAAGTCATTTTTAGTAAGATTTCCAAGATCTCACAAACATGTAAGTAAGTTTACGGAACATCTGTACATTGTTATATTTGTTTATAGTCGGGATCCTTAAAAGGACCTTGGCTGGTCCTTGGCTAAGAGATCCTGACCTGGATCCAGCCTGTAAAGATTGGCATTGAAGATGCTGTCTCCAGATATGTTTTTTGATTGGGAAAGAAAAATACATTTTGGATTTTATGATAATTTAAACAAAAATACCGATTACCTTTCATTGTGTAAATATAAGTAAATAAGCATTTCAATTTTGTGCAAAATTTTTAAGCTAATTGTATAGTATACAAATAGTGAATTTTGTATGTAATTTTTTAAATAAATTTTTTTTTTCTAAAATGCTATATTAATATCATGGTATAATTATTGTTTTTCTTGCTGTATTTTGTAGCTCCTGGTCGTTACAATGACAGCCTTGCTACCTGAAGGTCAGTGTTTGGTCCAAGTAGTTGGGCACCATTCCTTCCGTCTGTCCTATCCCATCTCCTTGTCCTCATATCCCAGTTCCTTGTCCTCATATCCCAGTTCCTTGTCTTCATATCCCAGTTCCTTGTCTTCATATCCCAGTTCCTTGTCCTCATATCCCAGTTCCTTGTCCTCATATCCCAGTTCCTTGTCCTCATATCCCAGATCATTGTCCTCATATCCTAGTGTTGTCCTCGTATCCCAGCTCCTTGTCTTCATATCCCAGTTCCTTGTCCTCATATCCCAGTTCCTTGTCCTCATATCCCAGATCGTTGTCCTCATATCCTAGTGTTGACCTCGTATCCCAGCTCCTTGTGTTCATATCCCAGTTCCTTGTCCTCATTACCCATTGCCTTGTAATGTATGCATTTGACTATTTCTTTGACTTGCAGGTCTTTGTACAAACATATTCAGGTGTTAAAATAGTTATAACACAGCTTTGTGAACTTAAGAGTACAGTAAGAAGATGTGTTTGTTTTTCTCATTCTTTCCATACAACTTTCTTGTACTTCTAATGAGACAATACCTGTATAGTAATTATGTTCTTGGGTGGCCCATCAGTGGCTTCTCAGAGCTTGTGCACTGGTACCGCAGGCCACTACCATCTCTCTGTCTACTGGCAGCCGACGCCTACCCCTTCACAGAGATGGAGGAGCTGTAGGCACCATAAGCCTCCTCTCATTGAACAAATCAACAAGGGCCGTGACGAGGATTCGAACCTGTGTCCAGGAGCATCCCAGACACCACCTTATCATTGACACTCCTCTCATTGATGTCAAACCCATAAAAAATGTCAAAGGGGGGCATCACAAAAACTCAAATGCTCATAAAAAAGTGTTTGATATGATTGAATATGAATCAAAAACTCGAAAGCATTCCCAAGTAACAAAAATACCATCTCGCCACTTTTTTCCTCCAGTTTCAAGGTACAGTACTAGTTAGCAAGGATCTGGTACAGCCAGATCATGCACTCTCACCTAGTAATTACCTAAGTGTAGTTACAGGATGAGAGCTACGCTCGTGGTGTCCCGTCTTCCCAGCACTCTTTGTCATATGTCTTACCATCCACCTCTTCTCCAGGGACTGATGCTTCTGGAGGGATCTGCAAGTAGTACTGCTGGTGTCCTGTCCCTGTCGAGGCAACTTATAATTCCTCAATTCCAGATTATTTGTATAATACCTGTAGTATAGTATAAATTGTGCCGACAGCTTCGACGGGTTATCTTGAGGTTATCTTGAGATGATTTCGGGGCTTTAGTGTCCCTTCGGCCCGATCCTCGACCAGGCCTCCACCCCCAGGAAGCAGCCCGTGACAGCTGACTAACACCCAGGTACCTATTTTACTGCTAGGTAACAGGGGCATAGGGTGAAAGAAACTGGCCATTGTTTCTCACCGGCGCCCGGGATCGAACCCGGGACCACAGGATCACAAGTCCAGCGTGCTGTCCGCTCGGCCGACCGGCTCCCTCTGTACCCTCTCCCTCTGTCTCTCTCCAACCGGGTAGGCGGATCCATGCGTTTAAACCCTATTGGGTGAAGTTTCTTGCACTTGTACCCTCTTATGCATTACAATGGACCTTTAAGTCCATGTAAAATACTGAAGTTGGAGGACAAGCTCAGACCTGTTAGTCATGTGGCTCTAATTTACAAAGTTTATCAACTAATTTGTAGATGTTTACTGAAGGATTTTTATAATCTTTTTCCGTTCTTTGATACAGAAGTTCAGATGATGCACTGGTAAATTACATCAATAGGAATGGTTTGAATAACCACTAACAAGTTTTTTACACTTCATTGTCCTATTGCCTTGTATTTATCTAAGATAAAATTGTAAATGGACAAGCAAACCCAAAATTAAGTAGCAGATAAGTGACTGCTTTCTTCCAAGACATCAATGAGACTGTTAATAGTTTTTAGCTCCCACACGAAACCATGTCAGCAGCATCAGATGCAAAACTTGTAGCTCAAGATAGACTAGTGGAACAAGAGATCTTTGAAAGAGAAAGTAAGTAATTATCAGAGAAGGCACCAAGCCGGGAAGGCTATGTAGCACCACCAAATGTGCTGAATAGTCATAGGGCGCTAAATATGATTAAGAGTGCCAATACGAGAACAAAAACGCACAAGGCCAATGATATCAAATATATTCGATTCAACAAGAATTCTATCGAGGGACAAGGGAGTCTACAATAAGGGAACAATGCAAGAGACCAGCGAGTGTGTTCACGAAGCTTTTCCTCGTTCAGGTGATGGCCAAAGTGTCCGTACTCTTGTTCCAGTTCGTCTCGATTAATTACCAAAAGGCAGCAGCAAGCCAGGGCTTCTCAAAATGCGGGTCATTGCCCTTCAGTGGGTGGCGACAAACTGAAGCTAGTTACGTTTCAGTAATCTGTAGTTCACAAGGCTGATGTTACTCGTTGCCAGGCCATTTGTGGCTGACTCATCTTTGCCATTTTAAGTTAAATTACAAATTCACCTTTTACCAAGCAAAAAGGAGATCCATTACTAATGTAAAAATCTTAATTATTTTAATTAAGTGAACCAAGATGGAACAAGCTCAACACTGAACATGTGTGCATCTTGAGGTTATCTTAAGATGATTCCGGGGCTTTAGTGTCCCCGCGGCCCGGTCCTCGACCAGGCCTCCACCCCCAGGAAGCAGCCTGTGACAGCTGACTAACACCCAGGTACCTATTTTACTGCTAGGTAACAGGGGCATAGGGTGAAAGAAACTGCCCATTGTTTCTCGCCGGCGCCTGGGATCGAACCCAGGACCACAGGATCACAAGTCCAGCGTGCTGTCCGCTCAGCCGACTGCATCACCGTGTTTTGTTCCAAATTTTAATAAACTAACAGCAGTATTATCTCTTGAAGTTTCCAATGAAATTCGACCAAGAAAAACTTCTTTCCCGTTTCCTTCCCCCCCCCCAGCTTCCTAAAACAAAAATTGAATTGAATTGTTCCATTATAAATATTCATTTATGACGTGTACAAAGAAAATTAATAGTTTGGAGATTTATTACTCTACTAAACTGGGCCGCAGTATAGAATGCAGTTATGTGGATAGAGGCAACTAAGGAAGTCATTTAGTTACGTTGTTAGTTGCCCAATTAGAATGTTTGAATACAAAACACAGGACAAACTCATTCATCTTGGATACCTAGAGGGGCCCAAAAATGGTGCCACAACCAGGTTTTACAAGTAATTCACCTACAATGGTCTGTTGGGGTGGGAGGCTACTGGTTTATATATATATATATATATATATATATATATATATATATATATATATATATATATATATATATATATATATATATATATATATATATATATATACACACATACACATATACATATACATACACACACACACACACACACACACACACACACCCTGCATCGTTCCAATGTCAGGACATTTGACACTGATGTCACAAGCCATTAATAGTTTCCTTGACTGACGAGTTAAGGATTTACAAACAAATTACCCTAACTACACTTCAGCTTTAGTGCCAAGTTGTGTAAACACGTACGAAGCCTTAAGAGACCTAGCTAAGGTATTCAAGAAGATTATGAGTTAGTTTATAAAATTTTAATACATTTTACAACTTCACCATTCAGGAAACATGACCATTTTCTGGCAAAAAAGATATCAAAGGCTGGTCTCTGACGACAGACATTATGTGGCGAGAGGCAATATGGTGCCACTTTATGCCGTCGTTATAGATGTTCTTCAGTACCCCGAGACAGTCCTCGTCGCCTTCCCTGTGGCCGCCCGAGCCTGGGGACAGAGGGAAGAGTTATCACTATTATATTCCTTATCACATGATTTAAGAAATCCTATTTTAAGTTAATAACTTCCATAGAGCTCTTTACAGCCATTGAAAACCTTATGAGTAACATGCACTTAAAAAAAACAACTAATTTGAGCTGTATGACAAAAACAAGCCATACGGATTGTGCAGTGAGAGATCAGGTGGTGTAGGACAGTATCCGGATGACCACCTAAGGTCGTCATGCCTCGGTCGTTTCCGCTTGTCCACGTGAACTAAATCTCGCCTAACAAAATTGCAGTATTACGTAGTTTTAGAAAAGTTCTTGGCCATTTAGTAAATATTAGTTTAGCAGGATGTCTATACGGTACAGTATTTTAAAAGTTTAATGCACATGTAATTTATAATAATTTTTAATTGATTTTTTTTTGTGGAGGGGGGGGGGGTTGCCAACCCAAAAATCTATACAAGCGTTACTGCTACACTTTTGTAGTAACCCTTAGACGATAAGAACAAGTCATTTAGTTTACGCTAAATTAAAAGTCCCATTTTGATAGACAATTATTTTACATTTTAACATTGTCCTAAGTAACTGGGATAAATTACAGTTAACGTGCATAGCTATACTGTACATTACCAAACAACTTTTTGGAACTGCTAGAGCAATCCACTGTGGGAAGTGTCCGGAGACTAGCATCTGAATTTTACTTCAGTTATTCACTGAATAACTGAGGTGCGTTATTCAGGCCTCTGCCTTATTCAATCCTGTGGGCAGTAGTGGACCATATACCCATCTGCTTGGCGGTAGTGGACCCCATACTCATCCGGTGGGTGGTAGTGGAACCCAAACTCATCCAACAGGTGGTAGTGGACCCCATACCCCATCCTTTTGGGTGGTACCCATCCTTATCAACATCATCTTGTGACTTGTGGACCCCCCCCCCCCCCTACAATATCCATCCTGTTTGCAGTAGTGTACCCAATAAATAAGCCAATATCACATAATTTCTATTGAAGTCCCTACAACACATTCTCTAAGATTTTCAAAGCATAAACTTGAATATACTGGTTCTTTTTTTTGTGAAAGCATCATTATTATATGTAATAATTTAGTGCTTATTATAATTTACTGAGAAGCAACAAGATTTTTCCTACGTGATAACCTTTAACAGGATGCACTATAGAATAGTGGTTTAAATCATGGGTTGAAACATTCATTTGCAATAGTGTCATGAGTGAGAGAGATGACTACTCTAAGACTACCCAAAGCTACTCAAGGATACCCAAACCCACCCAAATCTACCCATACCTACTAAAAGCCATCTAAATCTACCCAAAGGAACACAAAGCTACCCAAATCTTCTATAAGCTGCCCAAAGCTACTCAAAGCACCTCCTCAAGGCTACCCGAATCTACTCAAAGCCACAAGAAGCTTCTCAAAGCCCACTCAAAGTTACCCAGAGCTACTCAAAGCTCCTCAAGGCTACCCAAAGCTACTCAAAGCAACTCAAGACTACCCATGGCTACCCAAAGCTACTCAAAGCCCCTCAATACTACCCATGGCAACCGAAAGCTTCTCAACCCCTCAAGGCTACCCATGGCTACCCAAAGCTTCTCAAAGCCCCTCAATACTACTCAAAGCTCATCAAGAATACCCATGGCTGCCCAAAGCTTCTCAAAGCCCCTCAAGGCTACCCATGGCTACCCAAAGCTTCTCAAAGCCCCTCAATACTACTCAAAGCTCATCAAGAATACCCATGGCTGCCCAAAGCTTCTCAAAGCCCCTCAAGGCTACCCAGAGCTACCCAAAGCCCCTCAAAGTTCCTCAAGGCTACCCACAGCTACCCAAAGCTTCTCAGACCCTCAAGGCTACTCAGAGCTGCCCAAAGCTTCTCAACGACCCTCAAGGCTACCCATGGCTATCCAAAGCTTCTCAAAGTCCCTCAAGGCTACTCAGAGCTATCCGAAACTTCTCAAAGCCCCTCAAGGCTACCCATGGCTACCCAAAGCTACTCAAAGCCCCTCAAGGCTACCCATGGCTACCCAAAGCTTCTTAAAGCCCCTCAATACTACTCAAAGCTCATCAAGAATACCCAAAGCTACTCAAAGCCCCTCAAGGCTACCCAAAGCTTCTCAAAGCCCCCTCAAGGCTACCCAAAGCTTCTCAAAGCCCCCTCAAGGCTACCCAGAGCTACCCAAAGCTTCTCAAAGCCCCTTCAAGGCTACCCAGAGCTACCCAAAGCTTCTCAAAGACCCTCAAGGCTACCCAGAGCTACCCAAAGCATCTCAAAGCCCCCTCAAGGCTACCCAGAGCTACCCAAAGCTTCTCAAGGCTACCCATGGCTACCCAAAGCTTCTCAAAGACCCACAAGGCTACCCTTGGCTACCCAAAGCTTCTCAAAGCCCCCTCAAGGCTACCCAGAGCTACCCAAAGCTTCTCAAGGCTACCCATGGCTACTCAAAGCTTCTCAAATCCCCTCAAGGCTACCCATGGCTACCCAAAGCTTCTCAAAGCCCCTTCAAGGCTACCCAGAGCTACCCAAAGCTTCTCAAAGACCCGCAAGGCTACCCTTGGTTACCCAAAGCCCCTTCAAGGCTACCCAGAGCTACCCAAAGCTTCTCAAAGCCCCTTCAAGGCTACCCAGAGCTACCCAAAGCTTCTCAAAGACCCGCAAGGCTACCCTTGGTTACCCAAAGCCCCTTCAAGGCTACCCAGAGCTACCCAAAGCTTCTCAAAGCCCCCTCAAGGCTACCCAGAGCTACCCAAAGCTTCTCAAAGCCCCTTCAAGGCTACCCAGAGCTACCCAAAGCTTCTCAAAGACCCTCAAGGCTACCCAGAGCTACCCAAAGCATCTCAATGCCCCCTCAAGGCTACCCAGAGCTACCCAAAGCTTCTCAAGGCTACCCATGGGTACCCAAAGCTTTTCAAAGCCCCTTCAAAGCTACCCATGGCTACCCAAAGCTTCTCAAATCCCCTCAAGGCTACCCATGGCTACCCAAAGCTTCTCAAAGCCCCTTCACGGCTACTCTTGGCTACCCAAAGCTTCTCAAAGCCCCTTCACGGCTACTCTTGGCTACCCAAAGCTTCTCAAAGCCCCTTCACGGCTACCCTTGGCTACCCAAAGCCCCTCAAGGCTACCCTTGGCTACCCAAAGCTTCTCAAAGCCCCTCAAGGCTACTCTTGGCTACCCAAAGCTTCTCAAAGCCCCTTCAAGGCCACCCAGAACTACCCAAAGCTTCTCAAAGCCCCTTCAAGGCCACTCAGAGCTACCCAAAGCTACTCAAAGCCCCTCAAGGCTACCCATGGTTACCCAAAGCTTCTCAAAGCACCTCCAGACTACCCAGAGCTACCCAAAGCTGCTCAAAGCCTCTCAATGCTACCCAGAACTACCCAAAGCTTCTCAAAGCCCTTCAAGGCTCCCCATCGCTACCCAAAGCTTCTCAAAGACCTTCAAGGCTACTCAGAGCTATTCAAAGCTTCTCAAAGCCCCTCAAGGTTACCCATGGCTACCCAAAGCTTCTCAAAGCCCTACAAGACTACCCATGGCTACCCAAAGCTTCTCAAAGCCCCTCAATACTACCCATAGCTTCCCAAAGCTTCTCAAAGCCTCACAAGACTACCCAAGGCTACTCAAAGCCCCACAGACTACACAGAGTTACCCAAAGCTTCTCAAAGCCCCTCAATACAACCCAGAGATACCCAAAGCTTCTCAAAGCCCCTCAAGGCTACCCAGAGCTACCCAAAGCTTCTCAAAGCCCCTCAAGGCTACCCAGAGCTACCCAAAGCTTCTCAAAGCCACTCAAGGCTATCCATAGCTACCCAAAGCTTCCCAAAGCCCCCTCAAGGCTACCCAGAGCAATCCAAAGCTTCTCAAAGCCCCTCAAGACTACTTAGAGCTACCCAAAGCTTCTCAAAGTCCCCTCAAGGCTACCCAGAGCTACCCAAAGCTACTCAAAGCCCCTCAAGGCTACTCATGGCTACCCAAAGCTTCTCAAAGCCCCCTCAAGGCTACCCAGAGCTACCCAAAGCTTCTCAAAGCCCCTTCAAGGCTACCCATGGCTACACAGAGCTTCTCAAAGCCCCCTCAAGGCTACCCAAAGCCCCACAAGACTACCCAGGGCTACCAAAAGCTACTCAAAGCTCCTCAAGGCTACCCAAAGCGTCTCAAAGCCCCTGAAGACTACTATGAGCTACCCAAAGCTTCTCAAAGCCCTCCAAGACTACCCACGGCTACCCAAAGCTACACAAAGCTCAAGACAACCCAGGGCTACCCAAAGCTTCTCAAAGCCCAATCTAGGCTACCCAAAGCTACTCAAAGCCCCTCAAAACTACCCATGGCTACCCAAAGCTTCTCAATGCCCCTCAAGGCTATCCAAAGCTTCTCAAAGCTCCACAAAACTACCAATGGCTACTCAGAGCTACTTAAAGCTTCTGAAAGCTCCTCAAGACTACCCATGGCTACCCAAAGCTTCTAAAATGTCTGGAGGCAGGACAATCATGTGTAGTGCTTTCCTGTTGTCCCTTGAGGTCATATGTTCTGTGATAGAACACTTGGGAATCCGATAGATAGAATACTATCGCTTGCCTAGTGTACTTTTATTCTCATATTGGCATCCTCTGTGATATTTAGAGGGTTTCGAATATCCTGCGACACTGATGGTGTTACATTCTCCCTAGCTTGGTGCTTTCTTTTGATAATTCTTTATTCCTTCCCTTTGTCCTCTCCCAGATCCTTGTCCTCACATCCCAAGTGCTATGTAGTTGTACTGGCTTGGCACTTTCTCATGATAATTACCTTACCAAGACAATAAATGCTGTAAGGACGCGTAGAGACATGCAAGAATTGGTGCTTACCAGTCATACATTCCCATCACTTCTCTAAGATAATATTCATCTCATGATTTTCAGGGTGTTCATTAGTCTTGCTTTCCCAATGTTTCTTGATAGAACTTTCCGAGAATTTGATGCTTTTGACATTACTCGTCTTGAGTCTTTTTAATCTCGTACTGGCATCTGAGTGATAGGACTCTGTGAGTGTCTTAGTGACCAAGACGATATTAAATAATCCTCTAGGCTTGGTACCTTTCGATAATTACTTATCACTAAAATCTTAAAGAATATTAAAATGCTATGTCTTGGAAACATTTTATTACTGTTTACAGTAACACAGTGCAACACAGCACATTCCTCAATATATTATATTGATATATAGAAACTCTGCAAGCCTCAGCTATAGTATATACACACACATCCCTAGCTTCCCATTTGCTCAGTATCTTGTTATGCGGAGTTGGTATATGCTTCATCATCCGGCTCTTCTTTCTGAACAAAGCCAGCCTGGAAACTATACTTCCAGCCTGGGAAAAACTGTACCCGTCATTATGGAAAATAACTCTACTGTATTACCATTGGTTTTCAAGCACCAAATATTGTACACCAAAATGCAAGTTATAGTGTTGGTGGAAATACAGTGCTTTAGAGGAAGTAGAAAAATAATTACAGACTTGAAAATTACAGCTGTATGCAACTGTTACAATGTAATATGAAATCTGAAGAAATAAACAGTTAAGTTATATTGACATTATTATAATTAACATTTTTGACAGAAATAATAACTGGAACTATACTTAACACCATTTTACACTAAGCATAAGAGAATATATTTTCCAAGTTCATGTGACGGATGCTCGGTCATCGCAGATTACACAGTGCAATGTTTTTATTCAGGCAGGGACTAACTCTGGTCTTCAAAAGGGATATAATAGCTGTTAAAACATTATATATATAAGAGTTAACATGTAACCCAACACATACACATATTAAAAGAAATGAAAGTGATAAAATTTCAGTATGTTCTAGACCCTTGATACGAGTCCAAGAGTCGGAATCATGTGTATGTGAGTTGGGTTATTTGTTTCAGCCATACTATTGTGACATTCTTTACAGAGTTAAAATGCCTTTTCCCTGGGCAAATCTGGGCAAACAACGTTGAAGCAACAAGGAATCAACATTAATAACATTGATTAAACATTACTCAAACACATGTTTTGCCCTCAGGGTTACGAGGGCCAATGTGTTGATCCGCCCGCCACTGAACATTTCTGAAGTACAGTTTGTTTTCTTGTGGCGATTATTTTCTTCCCCACACTCATATAACAACTTACATCACTCCAAGACCTGCACAACTATATCAGTATTATTAAGGTACCATGTATTATATACACCTATAATAACTTTTGAACTGCAGTCTGTAGTGCTAGCCAAGACTAGCAAGTCTTGATGGGTGAATATTATTCTTACTTTTATAAAAAGAGGGGCAAGTTGATAACAGGAAAACTTGAGGAATCTTCCAACAGCTGAGAATAACCACACAAAGTGTTCCACAACATCCAGTGATAAACTACTAAATTATATATCTATTATCATATATACTGTACACACTTGAGCAAAACATGCGGATGAATTTGGTCTCGGTAATAAAGTATGCTGCGAGTGTACTGTACTGTATATGCGCATTAAAAAAAAAAGTTCATCAAATTAGTGCCTTAATTGGCAGACTATGCTGCAAATAAATCTGCAAATCCCAAATAATTATGATTATATATTATGCAAAATAGCTTCACTCTTGAGACTTCAAACCATGTATACACAACATATTGAGCCTTGATCATTCACCCAAACAAGTAAAATTATTTCTTGAAGTGCTACCCTAAACATCTTGACTGCCATTCACCAAATAACAAGGTGAGAATAGCTTGAGCTACCTCATCCCTTCATGTGTATTTATATCTTGGTAAACTTGTCAATTGCCATTCACCAACTTATAATGCATATACAGTACCAGAGGAGGGCGTTCACATATGTACAAAGTGACGGGAAAGCCCTCTGCGAGCATTACTTCAGGAACCTGAGCGCTTGATTCTTACACATCTAAATCCAATCCTAAAGATCGCCTCTTACATCAAGTCTCTCTATGACCTTAACGGCAAGACTTTCAAGTATCTAAGAGGGACATTACTCCAATCATAAAGACCATCTTTCTTGCACCCTTAACAGTAAGGACTCATAAACATCCAAGAGCGACACTGATCCAATCCTAAGGATCGTCTCTCTTACACCAAATCTCTTACGGCTACGCAGTAAGACGTGTACACATCCAAGAGGGATATTTTCTTTTACGTAACGGGTAGCTATTTGGCTGGCTGGGGGACACTACTGACTTTGTACTCTGCTGCTCCCTTGGGGAGTGTGTGCTCACCGTTAATAAAATAAACTCACTTACGACCTACTAACAGCTTCAATCTACATTGTGGGAACTACATGCCAGCCAATACATAGTACTGTATAAATGTTAATTTTCCCTTTGTGAAAGCCTTCATCACTAAATTTCCTCTGCTTGAAAGCATTCATCATTAAACTTTTCGTCCATGAAAGCATTCATCACTTAACTTTCCCTCCATGAAAGCATTCATCCCTCAACTTTCCCTCCGTGAAAGCATTCATCACTTAACTTTCCCTCCGTGAAAGCATTCATCACTTAACTTTCCCTCCGTGAAAGCATTCATCCCTCAACTTTCCCTCCGTGAAAGCATTCACCCCTCAACTTTCCCTCCGTGAAAGCATTCATCACTTAACTTTCCCTCTGTGAAAGCATTCATCACTTAACTTTCCCTCCGTGAAAGCATTCATCCCTCAACTTTCCCTCCGTGAAAGCATTCATCTCTCACTTTCCCTCCGTGAAAGCATTCATCACTTAACTTTCCCTCTGTGAAAGCATTCATCACTTAACTTTCCCTCCGTGAAAGCATTCATCTCTCAACTTTCCCTCCGTGAAAGCATTCATCACTTAACTTTCCCTCCATGAAAGCATTCATCAGTTAACTTTCCCTCTGTGAAAGCATTCATCCCTCAAATTTCCCTCCATGAAAGCATTCATCACTTAACTTTCCCTCTGTGAAAGCATTCATCACTTAACTTTCCCGCTGTGAAAGTATTTGTCACTAGACCAATTATTACCTTACAGTAACTTCAATATAACATTTCTTGGCAGCATAGAAAGAAATTCCTAAAGAATGATTGACATGTCACACCTCTCATAATATCTTGTTCAAGTGTGTAATAACATTCAAGTAATGAAATACAAAATGATTTTTCTCTCTTGAGAAAAACTAAAGTGTGTTATTTCATCTGTAATAACGTGATGAAGTACTGTCCCCCCCCCCCCCAATAACCCTCCAAACTAAACTCAATCATACTTAGTGCCAACACAAACAAACAAGTTGTACATCCCATATAAGCGAGTATGGCAAGGTCATGTTAGCTTATCATCATTGATGTAATGTTCCAACGTTATTTTTTACAAGTTTAAACATTCATATTTGAAAAATAAAATTCATAATATACTCTACAACCATAACAGAAATTTATCTGAATATGATCCATAAAAAGGAAAAATAATCTTTAAAATTATAGGAAATATCTTCACAATTAATTTTAGGGTTCTGTATCATTCACAATGGTATAGATAATTCCACTGTTACAACAGACTGAGCAAAATATTTGGCATGAAATACCAACCCGTCCTTTCGAATAGTACATCGCATTTTGATGCTTAAAGGCCCCAAATGTTAAAATATGATGTACTGTACTGTACTGTACCATAATACATAGTAGTTTGCAAAATTGATGGACTGTCCAGGGGCCAGATTCACAAAGCAGTTACGCAAGCACTTACGAACGTGTACATCTTTTCTCAATCTTTGACGGCTTTGGTTACATTTATTGAACAGTTTACAAGCATGAAAACTTCCCAATCAACTGTTGGTATTGTTATAAACAGCCTCCTGGTGCTTCGGAGCTCATTAACTGTTTAATAATTGGAAACAAAGCCGCCCAAGATTGAGAAAAGATGTACAGGTTCGTAAGTGCTTAATTGCGTAACTGCTTCGTGAATCTGGCCTCTGTTTTCTATTCGTGGGTCCTTGGTTCGGTTAGGTTCGGGCAATTAATGCACCACTTTTGTGACGCAATAACTCAAGAGGACGGGCTGGAAAGACAGTACAGTACAGTACTGTATTTACATCTTTAAGAAAGCTTCCACCCTTAAATGCTTATGTTTAGGATAGTTTGAAAGTTCAAAATTATTGCCCTTAATCGGCACTTGCAGTGCCTATTTGTTAGTCAATATATATATATAACAAAGTTTTTATATAATTTGTGAACAATCTGTTGAATTGATATTAATTTGCCAGTATGCTTCAAACCTATAATAATTCATATACTTTGCTTTGCACATCAGCTCACAGCTGTGCGCCAGGCCTTGGAAACCTGGAATGGAGCTGAAGTGAAGTTCCACTCTAGGTTTCTTACACACACACACACACGTTTGTGTACGTATATGTAGTGTATGCCCCTCCATCCATACACAGTATACTTTTTTAATAGTAATTCTGTTGAATTTTATGTTTTCCATTATTTCCATTTTCATTCAGTAATTTTTGTTAAATCTTAGCCTACCTTGAGATGGTTTCGGGGCTTAGCGTCCCCGCGGCCCGGTCCTCGACTAGGCCTCTTTTTTGTTACACATCCCCAGGAAGCAGCCCGTAGCAGCTGTCTAACTCCCAGGTACCTATTTACTGCTAGGTGAACAGATGTATTAGGGTGAAAGAAACTCTGCCCATTTGTTTTCCGTCTCTGCCAGAGATCGAACTTGGAACCTTAGGACTGTAGCGAGTTAATCTTATACTCGCTCCATTATCTCATTATCTTCATAGCATAACTAATTACAGAAGCTACAATCCTTTCCCCAATACTTTCCTCACCTTGTTGGAGGAAGCTGAGGTGTAATCACCATATAAGCAACGATATGATGAATAGAAGACAGTACACTCTCTCCAGTCAAGAATGTAGTACTCGGCTTGGGCAGTTCTAGTCGACCCAAGACGCTACAGCTTCGACACAGAGCAGACAGCAGACTACGACCGCATCCAGCTACAACGCTCTCGCTCCCCGAGTTCACACACTCGCAACTCCCAATCGAGCCGCCACGCTCTCACGCATAGAGCTCCACGGCTCCGGCCTCACTCAGCTCTCTGCTCTGCTCCAGGCTTCGTCTCAACGTCTACGACACTGCTGTATCCAGGACTACTAAATAAATATGAAACTCACTAAACACTGTGTATCTAATCAACCCAACAACGTAACATAAACGTACGTTACAGGACTATGAATCCCGAGTGCAGTCCACTCAGCCATCAGGCCCTACCCTAAGGCCATGCCTTCGGGAGGTGTACCAGGTTTCGCGAGACCGCCTCTTGCCTACTGGGACCTGGGACTAGAATCTGGGTCTCTACAAGGCGAGAGGAACTTGGGAATCAGAGAGCAACTCAAAACCGACACCTCGCCAAAACTCATTAACATAACAAACCAAAAACTGCTTGAAGAAAATTAAGTACAAAAGGCAAATGATCATTGGTGCAGTGTAAACACTTGACAGCATTACACATAACTGGCAGTAGCCTGGGTCACCTAGTGCTGCGCCAGATCGTTCCCCACACTCATTGGGTCGTCGTTACGGAACCTCTGATTTCAAAGCTGTGCTCAGCTTCGTGTTTAAGCTATGTGGTGAAAGTTATCCCCAGTGCATTAGTTTTGACAAGGTACATTTTATTTTTATAGTTTCCTTTCTCCTTCACGATCGTCTGTTATATCACCAACATTATACGTGATCAGCTCTAACTCTCCAACTGTGGGTCCGGGTTCCCTTCCTTGGTAGTTATTCTGCATGTTTTTTCCTGTCCCCCTATAAATACTTTCACTGAGGGTTCGGGCTCTACTTTGATGAGAAATTGATTCCTCTCTGGGTCACCTCGATTGCCTTTTGGTAGTACAAACTTTTTCTCCAGTGTGTGAGGTGTGAGGCCTACTGAGTAGTGGTTAACTACTGCATATCTTGTCTTAACATATTGCAATCATGCGGAGCTTTGTTTTTGTTTGTATTTTAGTTCTTTGTGCTTTTTGCCGAGGGTGCCCTTTGATAAAGTGAGAGATTATTCTTGTCTGGGGTTGCCTGTTCCTTGGGTCCAGGAATGGTTCAGTCATGACACCTCCCTCGTGCCTAGCATGTGCACCTGTTTGCGTGATGTTCTGGAGAGCTAGATTCTCTCGCCTGTGTTGGTAGTAGTCAGACATAACACACTTGATGTGTTTACATTGCAGCAACCCAAAGGTGTCTCATTACCTTTGGGTACCTAATTTCCTTCAAACAGTTGTTTACTGGCTTTGTTGGATTTTTTCTTGACCTCTGATCCCTCTCCTTGTATAGAGAGCCAGAGTGTGATTTTATCTTGTGGTAGCCAAGGGTAGGTCTCAAGAGGCCTAAGGCACCACTGGATCAGCAATTAGCTGGGGAAGCAATTGACAGCCCCACCACAAAAGGGTACTCCATTACATTTGATGCTTTATTTTAGTACATCTAATTATATAAACCGAGGACCAGACATCTAGCAGCAAATACTGTAGACAAGCGTGACGTCATCACACAATACAGTATGCTCGAGTGCTGTATGCATACAATTTTAAACACTGTATGATTTTTAAATAAAGGCAAGTTACTAGATGTGCAATATTAAAACCAATATGATATATACAATTATTAGATGGATCCTTCCCCATCCCCCCACTTGCTGGACTTGAGGTACCAGCATGCCAAGTGATCTCATGTTTGATCTTGTTTTAGCAGATTTGTTTTTCTAATGATCACCAAGTCTCCAGTAAATCTGTCCTTGTTCACAGCCAGTAACACTTCACTGAAACAGGCAACAATTTTGTCCATGCAGGTACAGTACCTAAGATTTCTTGGAGCCGTTGCTTGTTTTGTTGCACCTGGCAATAACCGAGGATGTTGATCCTTAGATCAACATCTATAGATCAATATCATAGTTGATCCGCACCTGGCTGCAAGGATGTGGATCCTTAAGAGCCTCCACAAGGTGACCAAAGTATGCAACCCAAATATCAGATTGCTAAAGTTTTAAAAGATTAGTATTATCATTATTTTCCGTTGTCATGAAATATAATGAAGTAATGAAGTGAGGTCGTGCATTCGCTACACCAGAATTCAATGCAAAAATAAAGGGACATCTTTACAAATAATCATATATTTTTCAAGCAATTCAGATAAATCAGATAAAATATCTTCTGTTGTTTGCACTAATAAAAACAGAATGTTTATTATTCTATAATAAACTATTCTAATAAATAGAATAATTGAACAATAGAAAACTTCAGATGCAATGTGATTCTGGCTGTAGTGGAAGGGATCCATTATGAATCTGCCCATTAGAGTTTAAACCCAATGTACTGTACAGGTATTTGCAAAACCATGGTCAAGTTACCTAATGTGTGGGTAAGATTACGGATATTTACTGTGGTTGTGGCTAGAATGTACCGTTGAGTTGCAACATCCAAATACAGTTCCTAGCTGAATCTTACTACTGTGCATTGATCTTATATATAATCATTTATTTTCTAATCAACTTCATCTATGCTTATCTAAAAATGGTCTTAACCGTGAGGCTGCAGTTCATGCATGTTAGTAGACTAGGCTCAATGCAATTACTTCAGTGTAGTTACAGGTCGAGAGCAATACTCGTTGTGTTTCGTTTTCCCAGTAAACTGTCTTATGATGCTTTTAAACTACTGATGGTTTTGGCATTCACTACCATCTCGCTTAAATTGTTCCAGCGGTCTACAACTCTGCAAAATAGAGAACTTTCGTATATATATATTTTCTGTACCTCTTAACTCTACGGCCCTTTGTTCTTGAAATTGTAGACTGCCATTTGTGTTTTGACAACTTTATCTGGAGATAAAGTTGAATAATATAAGGTTTACCTTTTACCTTTTACTCTGCCTTTTACTGACAGAGGCTATCAGTGATGATGGGGAAGTTGGGTCTAGCTCTTTATGCCCCACCTACTAGCCACGGTGTACCTGTTGCAGAATAATTTAACTTAGTAGGCATCCAGCAGTCTTGGAAGACTATGGAGTTGCGCTCTGATTGCCGAGACTGGAGTGTCCTCTCCAAGGCACAAAGCCAGGGTAGGTCGATATGGAGAAGAAGCTGTTACCCATGCAGTAGGTCCCCCTTTTCACAGTGGTATGGAAGATAAGCAGGTATTCAGAACCACCCAAGAGGAGAGCCTATGTCTGTTCTGACTTTCACCTCCTTTCTCAGACAGGATATTCACTGATTATTCTGTGATATGAGCGGTTATTGTAATTATTTGTGAAGACAACCGAGTCTTTCTGAGTGAATATATGGATATATGGTGAACAAAGTAGTGGAGCAATTACAACATTTCCCAGGTGATGCCATGAATGAGGTTGCAATGTAGGAATGACTAGCCACAAATTGCAACACAGGCATGACTTGCCACCAGTTACAATGTAGGCATGACTAGCCACTGGTTACAACACAAGCATAATGGTCAAAACACTGAACAAATAATTAAAACCAAATGGGTATAACACCTGGAGAGAAATGATATAACAACAGACAGACAATGGTTTTCGATCAGGAAGAACCTGTGTAACAAAAATGCTTAGTTTCTATGATTAGAGCCTCAGAGGTTTTACATGAAAGAGTTATTTATCTGGACCTAAAAAAGCTCTACCTGGAGCATACCCGAAAAGGGTTTCTGGAGTTCTTCTACTCCCCGAGCCTGGCCTGAGGCCAGGCCAGGCTTTTGACCGAGTCCCACATAAGAAGTTGTTCTGGAAACTGAAACACATTGGAGGAATGACAGGGAGACTTCTGATATGGATGGAAAATTTTCCAACAAAAATAAGGATAGTAATTGGAGGCAATGTATTATACTGGAGTAGTGTTCTCAGTGGCATACTGAAGAGTTCGGTTCCAGTAATGTTCATTGTCAATATAAACAATCTACCAGAAGGAATACAAAATTAACCCCGGTATATGAACATGTTTGAATACAAAATTAACCCCGGTATATGAACATGTTTGCTGGTGATGCTAAGATTAGGGAGGTTACCTTGAGGTGCTTCCGGGGCTTGCGTCCCCGCGGCCCGGTCGTCGACCAGGCCTCCTGGTTGCTGGACTGATCAACCAGGCTGTTGGACGCGGCTGCTCGCAGCCTGACGTATGAGTCACAGCCTGGTTGATCAGGTATCCAAGACATACAATCAGGATGATAAGAAACGTTTATGATTGTCATGGCCTTCAAAGCCATGGATTGTCATGGCCATGGATTGTCATGGACAAAGTAAGTACATTATATAGAGCAACACTTCACTACTTACAAAACAGTAACAGTAATCGATAAAATTGACAAAGAATGTTTGAAAACTGCAACTTTATGAGCAGTTGTAGGGTTCAAACTAAGGAAACAAAGCTGCTGAAAAAGATATCAAAGCTCACGCTTATAACAAGAGTGGTAGACGGTTGGAACATGTTAAGTGAGAATGTGATTGAGGCCAAAACCGTCAGTAGTTTCAAAGCGTTAATATGACAAGAATACTGTACTGAAAAGACGGAACACTACGAGCATAACTCTCAAATCTTACAAATCTTGTAACTACACTTTGGTAATTACTTGCCACTAGTTGCTGACACTTATATTTGTTTTATCTTCTCAAGCCCACAGACAATTAAATTTGCAATCACATTTTTTTTTATGTAATCTACACATTTTTTCATAAAACCCTAATACTGTACTGTATAAAAATAAAATAATTTCTAAATACAGTGGAACCTCAGTTTTCATATGCCCCTGTTTTCATATTTTTCGGTTCTCATACTCAATCTCTTTGAAAAATTTGATTCGGTGCTTGTTGTTCTCCTCGGTTTTTGGAGTTTGTTTATACAGGTAGGGATAAGGTAAGGTACCTAAGATTATTATTCTGTATGAAATGTATTTTTAGTTAATATATTTAGGGGTAGTGAAACGGATTAATTCAATTTACGTTATTTCTTATGGGAAAATTTGTTTCGGTTTTCATATTTTTCTGTTTTCGTACCGTCTCTGGAACGGATTAATACGAAAACTGAGGTACCACTGTACAGTACTTCAGGAGGATGGGGTCAGATGGGCATAATTTCAAATTATGCCATACCCAAAGTAGGACAAATAGAAATTTGTACTTTATATTCCCCTGCAATCTCTCTTGTGTTTTTTTTCTATAATTTTACAACAAATAATTAAAAATACAATTTTATCTTAAATTTCCTCAATATCTGCATTGGAGAATGCATGGAACCCAGAAAAATAATTTGCAGTGGAACAGTTAAGAAAGTGAGCACTGTGAATAACTTTGATGATACTATACTCAAATAATTACAAGTACATTATGTAAGCACATAAAATGCAGCACTGTACTACGGTATTTATGCTAAGAGGCCTATTTTGAACAGACATTTATCTTTAGAATAAGTGAATGCTAGACCTTGTAGTTATTCATGCTAATTTAGCTAAAATTTGATCAAATTAGTCCCCCATTCTATGATTGCTTTGACTATCAGGCCGAGATGTAAACAACATGTATTCAATACAGAAGTATCATGGGTGGTGCTCCCTTATTCACTATTGTGTATTATTGTGTGTGTGTGTGTGTGTGTGTGTGTGTGTGTGTGTGTGTGTGTGTGTGTGTGTGTGTGTGTGTGTGTGTGTGTGTGTGTGTGTGTGTGTGTGTGTGTGTAATTACCTAAGTGTAATTACCTAAGTGTAGTTACAGGATGAGAGCTACGCTCGTGGTGTCCCGTCTTCCCAGCACTCTTTGTCATATAACGCTTTGAAACTACTGACGGTCTTGGCCTCCACCACCTTCTCCCCTGACTTGTTCCAACCGTCTACCACTCTGTTTGCGAAAGTGAATTTTCTTATATTTCTTCGGCATCTGTGTTTAGCTAGTTTATATCTATGGCCTCTTGTTCTTAAAGTTCCAGGTCTCAGGAAATCTTCCCTATCGATTTTATCAATTCCTGTTACTATTTGTATGTAGTGATCATATCATGTGATCATATCATAGTGATCATGTATGTAGTGATCGTGTGTGTGTGTGTGTGTGTTTGTGCTGGTTTGAGTCGAGTCTCAGCTCTTGATATCTTGCTTCTCAAGCTTTCATCAACTGATGTTTCTGTATGGTGTATGTTTCTGATTCCTTTGGCTTCTATCATGTCGACTTTTGAATACATGTAGGGTGTCTGAATCAAGCACGTTACTATCTTATTCCATTTCTTCACCTCGCCGACACTGAAATAGTTCTTGCTAAATACTACTTCTACGGCTCATTTGGGAACCTAATTTCCATCTGTCCCTTCTTATTCATATCTTTTCATGACAGTTTATTCTTATCAATCTTGTATATTATAATCTTGTCTTGTTGTTTCTCCTATAGTGATGTGACATACAATTCTTGAGGCTACAATATATAGTTGCACTGGCATATCAATTTCTTCTGATAATTACCTTCTTTTTAACCTATTCTTGTAGCTCATTTCTCTCAGCTCTAGAATCAGTCTAGGAATAGCTCTGGAATTTCTCCAATTTAGTTTCAAGTTTGATAAGGTCAAGACTAGAATTAATCTTGAATACAGTAGAAAGTATGAAGTTCCCGACTACAACCTAATAAGTAGTCAGGGAGCCGGTCGGCCGAGCGGACAGCACGCTGGACTTGTGATCCTGTGGTCCTGGGTTCGATCCCAGGCGCCGGCGAGAAACAATGGGGCAGAGTTTCTTTCACCCTATGCCCCTGTTACCTAGCAGTAAAATAGGTACCTGGGTGTTAGTCAGCTGTCACGGGCTGCTTCCTGGGGGTGAAGGCCTGGTCGAGGACCGGGCCGCGGGGACACTAAAAGCCCCGAAATCATCTCAAGATCTCAAGATATCTCAAGATAACCCTCTGATGCTGATGGCCTCTCTAGTTTCTCTCTTTTCATCTCAATCTGCTATATCAACCCACTCTGCTGTCCTAAGTAATACGAACTGTGTCACTTTTATGTCCACATGGCCACGTGGCTGCATTGGGGTGGTACAAAAGTGTCCAGCTGTTCCACTAGTGTCATTGAGGAATGCATGCTGCCCAATGTCAATATTTATTTTGTGATGGTTTTTAGTGGTCTGGAAATGCATCATCGACCATTTACTGCATTGTGCCTATTGAAAATCTGGTTCAGAGTTCCAGCAAGTGACTTACGAAAAACATTTTTGGAACACATCCCATTTGTAAATTAGGGACTGCCNATGCAAAACTTGTAGCTCAAGATAGACTAGTGGAACAAGAGATCTTTGAAAGAGAAAGTAAGTAATTATCAGAGAGGCCACCAAGCCGGGAAGGCTATGTAGCACCACCAAATGTGCTGAATAGTCATAGGGCGCTAAATATGATTAAGAGTGCCAATACGAGAACAAAAACGCACAAGGCCAATGATATCAAATATATTCGATTCAACAAGAATTCTATCGAGGGACAAGGGAGTCTACAATAAGGGAACAACGCAAGAGACCAGCGAGTGTGTTCACGAAGCTTTCCTCGTTCAGGTGATGGCCAAAGTGTCCGTACTCTTGTTCCAGTGCGTCTCGATTAATTACCAAAAGGCAGCAGCAAGCCAGGGTTCTCAAAATGCGGGTCATTGCCCTTCAGTGGGTGGCGACAAACTGAAGCTAGTTACGTTTCAGTAATCTGTAGTTCACAAGGCTGATGTTACTCGTTGCCAGGCCATTTGTGGCTGACTCATCTTTGCCATTTTAAGTTAAATTACAAATTCTCCTTTTACCAAGTAAAAAGGAGATCCATTACTAATGTAAAAATCTTAATTATTTTAATTAAGTGAACCAAGATGGAACAAGCTCAACACTGAACATGTGCGCATCTTGAGGTTATCTTAAGATGATTCCGGGGCTTAGTGTCCCCGCGGCCCGGTCGTCGACCAGGCCTCCACCCCCAGGAAGCAGCCCGTGACAGCTGACTACACCCAGTACCTATTTTACTGCTAGGTAACAGGGGCATAGGTGAAAGAAACTCTGCCCATTGTTTCTCGCCGGCACCTGGGATCGAACCCAGGACCACAGGATCACAAGTCCAGCGTGCTGTCCGCTCAGCCGACTGCATCACCGTGTTTTGTTCCAAATTTTAATAAACTAACAGCAGTATTATCTCTGAAGTTTCCAATGAAATTCGACCAAGAAAAACTTCTTTCCCGTTTCCTTCCCCCCCCCAGCTTCCTAAAACAAAAATTGAATTGAATTGTTCCATTTAAATATGCATTTATGACGTGTACAAAGAAAATTAATAGTTTGGAGATTTATTACTCTACTAAACTGGGCCGCAGTATAGAATGCAGTTATGTGGATAGAGGCAACTAAGGAAGTCATTAGTTACGTTGTTAGTTGCCCAATTAGAATGTTTGAATACAAAACACAGGACAAACTCATTCATCTTGGATACCTAGAGGGGCCCAAAATGGTGCCACAACCAGGTTTTACAAGTAATTCACCTACAATGGTCTGTTGGGGTGGGAGGCTACTGGTTTATATATATATATATATATATATATATATATATATATATATATATATATATATATATATATATATATAATAATATATATATATATATATATACACATACATATACATATACACACACACACACACACACACACACCCTGCATCGTTCCAATGTCAGGACATTTGACACTGATGTCACAAGCCATTAATAGTTTCCTTGACTGACGAGTTAAGGATTTACAAACAAATTACCCTAACTACACTTCAGCTTTAGTGCCAAGTTGTGTAAACACGTACGAAGCCTTAAGAGACCTAGCTAAGGTATTCAAGAAGATTATGAGTTAGTTTATAAAATTTTAATACATTTTACAACTTCACCATTCAGGAAACATGACCATTTTCTGGCAAAAAAGATATCAAAGGCTGGTCTCTGACGACAGACATTATGTGGCGAGAGGCAATATGGTGCCACTTTATGCCGTCGTTATAGATGTTCTTCAGTACCCGAGACAGTCCTCGTCGCCTTCCTGTGGCCGCCCGAGCCTGGGGACAGAGGGAAGAGTTATCACTATTATATTCCTTATCACATGATTTAAGAAATCCTATTTTAAGTTAATAACTTCCATAGAGCTCTTTACAGCCATTGAAAACCTTATGAGTAACATGCACTTAAAAAAAACAACTAATTTGAGCTGTATGACAAAAACAAGCCATACGGATTGTGCAGTGAGAGATCAGGTGGTGTAGGACAGTATCCGGATGACCACCTAAGGTCGTCATGCCTCGGTCGTTTCCGCTTGTCCACGTGAACTAAATCTCGCCTAACAAAATTGCAGTATTACGTAGTTTTAGAAAAGTTCTTGGCCATTTAGTAAATATTAGTTTTAGCAGGATGTCTATACGGTACAGTATTTTAAAAGTTTAATGCACATGTAATTTATAATAATTTTTAATTGATTTTTTTTTGTGGAGGGGGGGGGGGTTGCCAACCCAAAAATCTATACAAGCGTTACTGCTACACTTTTGTAGTAACCCTTAGACGATAAGAACAAGTCAATTAGTTTACGCTAAATTAAAAGTCCCATTTTGATAGACAATTATTTTACATTTTAACATTGTCCTAAGTAACTGGGATAAATTACAGTTAACGTGCATAGCTATACTGTACATTACCAAACAACTTTTTGGAACTGCTAGAGCAATCCACTGTGGGAAGTGTCCGGAGACTAGCATCTGAATTTTACTTCAGTTATTCACTGAATAACTGAGGTGCGTTATTCAGGCCTCTGGCTTATTCAATCCTGTGGGCAGTAGTGGACCATATACCCATCTGCTTGGCGGTAGTGGACCCCATACTCATCCGGTGGGTGGTAGTGGAACCCAAACTCATCCAACAGGTGGTAGTGGACCCCATACCCCATCCTTTTGGGTGGTACCCATCCTTATCAACATCATCTTGTGACTTGTGGACCCCCCCCCCCCCCTACAATATCCATCCTGTTTGCAGTAGTGTACCCAATAAATAAGCCAATATCACATAATTTCTATTGAAGTCCCTACAACACATTCTCTAAGATTTTCAAAGCATAAACTTGAATATACTGGTTTTTTTTTGTGAAAGCATCATTATTATATGTAATAATTTAGTGCTTATTATAATTTACTGAGAAGCAACAAGATTTTTCCTACGTGATAACCTTTAACAGGATGCACTATAGAATAGTGGTTTAAATCATGGGTTGAAACATTCATTTGCAATAGTGTCATGAGTGAGAGAGATGACTACTCTAAGACTACCCAAAGCTACTCAAGGATACCCAAACCCACCCAAATCTACCCATACCTACTAAAAGCCATCTAAATCTACCCAAAGGAACACAAAGCTACCCAAATCTTCTATAAGCTGCCCAAAGCTACTCAAAGCCCCCCTCAAGCTACCCGAATCTACTCAAAGCCACAAGAAGCTTCTCAAAGCCCACTCAAAGCTCCTCAAGGCTACCCAAAGCTACTCAAAGCAACTCAAGACTACCCATGGCTACCCAAAGCTACTCAAAGCCCCTCAATACTACCCATGGCAACCGAAAGCTTCTCAACCCCTCAAGGCTACCCATGGCTACCCAAAGCTTCTCAAAGCCCCTCAATACTACTCAAAGCTCATCAAGAATACCCATGGCTGCCCAAAGCTTCTCAAAGCCCCTCAAGGCTACCCAGAGCTACCCAAAGCCCCTCAAAGTTCCTCAAGGCTACCCACAGCTACACAAAGCTTCTCAGACCTCAAGGCTACCCAGAGCTGCCCAAAGCCTCAACGACCCTCAAGGCAACCCATGGCTATCCAAAGCTTCTCAAAGTCCCTCAGTCTACTCAAAGCTATCAAGAATACCCAGAGCTACCCAAAGCTACTCAAAGCCCCTCAAGGCTACCCAAGCTTCTCAAAGACCTCAAGGCTACTCAGAGCTATCCAAAGCTTCTCAAAGCCCCTCAATACAACCCAGAGCTACCAAAGCTTCTCAAACCCAAAAGGCTACCCATGGCTACCCAAAGCTTCTCAAAGCCCCTCAATACAACCAGAGATACCCAAAGCTACTCAAAGCCATCAAGGCTACCCAAAGCTTCTCAAAGCCCCCTCAAGGCTACCCAAAGCTTCTCAAAGCCCCCTCAAGGCTACCCAGAGCTTCTCAAAGCCCCTTCAAGGCTACCCAGAGCTACCCAAAGCTTCTCAAAGACCCTCAAGGCTACCCAGAGCTACCCAAAGCATCTCAAAGCCCCCTCAAGACTACCAAAGCTTCTCAAGGCTACCCATGGCTACCCAAAGCTTCTCAAGGCTACCCAGAGCTACCCAAAGCTTCTCAAAGCCCCTCAAGGCTACCCATGGCTACCCAAAGCGTCTCAAAGCCCCTTCAAGGCTACCCAGAGCTACCAAAGCTTCTCAAAGACCCGCAAGGCTACCCTTGGCTACCAAAGCTTCTCAAAGCCCCTTCAAGGCTACCCAGAGCTACCCAAAGCTTCTCAAAGCCCCTTCAAGGCCACCCAAAGCTTCTCAAAGCCCCTTCAAGGCTACTCAGAGCTACCCAAAGCTTCTCAAAGCCCCGCAAGGCTACCTTGGCTACCCAAAGCTTCTCAAAGCTCCTTCAAAGCTACCCAGGCTACCTACGTGCTACCCAAAGCTTCTCAAAGCCCTCAAGCTACCCAAAGCTTCTCAAAGCCCCTTCAAGGCTACCCAGAGCTACCCAAAGCTTCTCAAAGACCTCAAAGCTACCCAGAGCTACCCAAAGCTTCTCAAACCCCCTCAAGGCTACCCAGAGCTACCCAAAGCTTCTCAAAGCCCTTCAAGGCTACCCAGAGCTACCCAAAGCTTCTCAAAGACCCTCAAGGCTACCCAGAGCTACCCAAAGCATCTCAATGCCCCTTCAAGGCTACCCAGAGCTACCCAAAGCTTCTCAAAGCCCCTTCAAGGCTACCCAAAGCTTCTCAAAGCCCCCTCAAGGCTACCAGAGCTAACCCAAAGCGTCTCAAAGCCCCTTCACGGCTACTCTTGGCTACCCAAAGCTTCTCAAAGCCCCTCACGGCTACCTTGGCTACCCAAAGCTTCTCAAAGCCCCTTCAGGCTCCGGCTACCCAAAGCTTCTCAAAGCCCCTCAAGGCTACCCTTGGCTACCCAAAGCTTCTCAAAGCCCTTCAAGGCTACCAGAGCTACCCAAAGCTTCTCAAAGCCCTTCAAGGCCACCCAAAGCTACCCAAAGCTTCTCAAAGCCCCTTCAAGGCTACCCTTGGCTACCCAAAGCTTCTCAAAGCCCTCAAGGCTACCCATGGTACCCAAAGCTTCTCAAAGCCCTCCAGACTACCCAGAGCTACCCAAAGCTGCTCAAAGCCTCTCAATGCTACCCAGAACTACCAAAGCTTCTCAAAGCCCTTCAAGGCTCCCATCGCTACCCAAAGCTTCTCAAAGACCTTCAAGGCTACTCAGAGCTATTCAAAGCTTCTCAAAGCCCCTCAAGGTTACCCATGGCTACCCAAAGCTTCTCAAAACCCTACAAGACTACCCATGGCTACCCAAGCTTCTCAAAGCCCCTCAAGACTACCCATAGCTTCCCAAAGCTTCTCAAAGCCTCAAAGACTACCCAGACTACCCAAAGCTTCTCAAAGCCCCTCAAGGCTACCCAGCTACCCAAAGCTTCTCAAAGCCCCTCAAGGCTACCCAGAGCTATCAAAGCTTCTCAAGCCACTCAAGCTATCCATAGCTACCCAAGCTTCCCAAAGCCCCCTCAAGGCTACCCAGAGCAATCCAAAGCTTCTCAAAGCCCTCAAGACTACTTAGAGCTACCCAAAGCTACTCAAAGTCCCCTCATGGCTACCCAGAGCTACCCAAAGCTACTCAAAGCCCCTCAAGGCTACTCATGGCTACCCAAAGCTTCTCAAAGCCCCCTCAAGGCTACCCAGAGCTACCCAAAGCTTCTCAAAGCCCCTTCAAGGCTACCCATGGCTACACAGAGCTTCTCAAAGCCCCCTCAAGGCTACCCAAAGCCCCACAAGACTANGCACATCATAGTCTTATGGCTGAGGCGTGCATCAGCAGTGACCCCAGGATGCTGGTTTTGATCTCACCGTACTGCTCCGAAGATTCTCTCATAGCTATGTCATGTTATTGTAATTTCATAGTATACTGTTATCTTTATTAAATAATACATTTAATTTCTAATTGTTATGTTAAGGGATTATTTTCTGTCGAGAGCCCCCTTCGGCTCCAGGACTTTGCTGGGCTGATGTGTGTATATTATAGTGGCAACAATCAATCGATGGAGTTCTAGGCGTACCGGGGACCACGAGCCAGAACCTGGCCCCCTCAGAGAGGCACAAGGAGCAATGGCTTATAGAACCCCCATGTAGTTGGAAGCATTCTATGTCTGCCATCTACCAGGTCAGGCACCAGAAAGGTAGGGATCCCAAAACAAGCTACAGCTGGTGAAAAATTGCAACCCGAAAGCTGGACGAGCACGCAGAACTCAACAAACAGAAAACAAGCAAACGAGCATGAGGTCACCACCCGCCAAACACACACCGAAACTACGACGTTGGTACAACGTTTGAACAAGTTTTAACACCTCCTAACCAGTTATAACAACGCATATAGCAAGTTATAACAACGTTCTAATACGTCATAAACACGTTAAGCCAAGATGTAACAACTTTATTACAAGTTGTAACAATCGGAAAATAGAGACAGTTTCGGTTTGTGTTTCCAGCCTTCCCCTTCCCCGGGAAGGGGAAGGCGGAGTCCCAGACCTCCCGCGCTAGCTACCCAACCCTAGTTCAGACAGAGGATGAATATCAAAAACGCAAAAAAAAAAAAAAAAAACGGCGACTGAAGGGAGGGAGGGATGCGGGGAGCCTCCGGGTCTCGCCCAGAAAATGGTGTTTCATTACATTCAACGCTGGTTTTCTGTGGATAGCCCTTTCAGCTCCCCAGAACTACCTAACCAAAGATAAAGGAAAAGACTGCCAGTCTCTCACCATCAAGAAAACCCTGCCTCTACTCTGAAACCCTCAGACTTTTGGGGGGGGGGGGCTAGGTTCTGACTCGTGGTCCACATTAGACCTAGAACTCCATCATTTGACTGTTGCCACGGTCTAATATATGTATATGCATCAGCCCGGTTCTGGGGAAACCTCCGAGTCTCACACGAAAATGGCGTTTCATTACATTCAACGCTGGTTTTTTATACAAAAGTAATTGCCATAAATAATTTTCCTACATCCACTGTGTACAAAACTGTATAATTATCACAGATTGAATATGACGGTCAATTTAACAATGTGGAGGCATTCAACACCAGCAAGAAGCTAGAACCAGCACCAGCACCAACAGCAGCATCAGTGTCAGTATCAGCACCAGTACCCAAAAGCCTCGGCACTCATTCCGACTTGCCCCACAGTAGAGGCTCGGGCGTCAAGTCTGGCATCATTGCTCTGGTCCCATCCCTTGCCACTGTCAGAGCTTTCATCCTGACTATTGTTGTGATTGTCCTGCCGGTTATCCACACTGAGATGTGTACGAAGGTATGCATATCCTTCAACTTCAATTGATCACTATTAATTTGTTGTGTGTAATAAGGAAAGGAATAAACGTGTTGTGGAACTTGCAGTAAGGAAAGGAATGAATGTGTTGTGAAAATGGTTTTTGGGCTATCATGCAATCATAATTTTTTAAGGGAGAGTTCCGAGAGAGTATTTACAACGTAAACTTTTTGGGTGGCTCACTGCTACTGTACTGAAGAATTGGAAGTTGCTAGCATCCATGCTGTATGAATTATTTCTCCTCTGTGTTACAATCCTACGAGTCTAAAATTGCACCAGCTACACACAGCCTAATTTTACCATCTCATACAGCTGAGGGTAAATGATTTGGACACTCCTTTACCTCTATGCACCCAGCAAAACGTGAAGACCTGGATATAAATCAATTGGCTAAATGTGTTAGGTTAAAATATGTAGAGCAGTGCTTCAAGGTGAGCAGGGGTATGTAGAATTGTTAGCTTTCTTTCTTTGATGTCCAAAGGGTTTGGAAAAGAGAGGGGGGGGGGAGGTGGTTATTCTTAGCTTGCAAACAGGTTTCGCTTCAGGTTTTTTCCCAGAGGCGTTAATTTTCAAGGACCGACTATTATAGTTGTCTTCTCTTGCAGTAATTTATTCATAGTGAGCCGGTGAGGGAGCCGGTCGGCCGAGCGGACAGCACGCTGGACTTGTGATCCTGTGGTCCCGGGGTCGATCCCGTGCACCGGCGAGAAACAATGGGCAGAGTTTCTTTCACCCTATGCCCCTGTTACCTAGCAGTAAAATAGGTACCTGGGTGTTAGTCAGCTGTCACGGGCTGCTTCCTGGGGGTGGAGGCCTGGTCGAGGACCGGGCCGCGGGGACACTAAAGCCCCGAAATCATCTCAAGATAACCTCAAGATCTCAAGATAGTCCCAACACTTTCCTTCTAGGGGCTTGCCATTAGGGGTATATACACCAGATATTTCTCCAGGAGGTACTGTCACCACATACACTCCAGGAGGTACTATCACAACATACACTTTTCAAACTGTCTGACTCCTCCTTCAGTTTTTTCCTTTATATATTGTTCCACTTTGTCCTTCAAAGATTCTGGTCATCTGCTTCCGTGATATTTCACCCTTAAACCCCCCCCCCCCCTTTTCATTACAAGATTCCCGGACATTCTACAATCATGTCCATACCACCTAAATGTATTTTGTATCACCTATGTCATACTCTCGCCCCCCCCCCCTCTTTTTCATATTACATTTCATTTTCATTTCTATGTCCATCAGAAAGAACTAATTTCTACTGCTTGTACGCTACCAACCTCCCATACCAAGTTACCTTCTTATTTTTACTGAACTAATTACCTAAGTGTAGTTACAGAAGTGTAAGCACTAAGTGTTGTGCTGCCTCTGTGGAGTTTGCATAAGAGAGAGAAACAGGGCATTGTTTATGGTATCATAAAGTTCTCTTTCCCCTGCCTGGGAGGTCCCGACTTATGCATGCTAGGGTTTAGCATGCAGGGTTTAGGAGCATGCCTGCTCCTCCAACCCTGTTGTGGTGACAGTGTTGGCGTGTGGATTAGTAAGTAGTTAACTAAAAGACAATTAGCATAAGGATAATTAACTCTGAAGTCTCTTTATTGGTGGATTACCTTATATTTCCCATTCCCCTTCACATCTAGGCGACGAAACAATTTGCAGGTTCCTTGTCACCATGAGGTCACGGGTCAGTGAGAGCCTTGTGTGTGTGTGTGTGTGTGTGTGGTGTTCTAGGTAGACCCTATGAAATAGATTTTCATTCTCATAGTTAACAAGACTGCATTAGCTGTTATTCAAATCACGAGATTGTGCAGGTATTTATAATTGATATCATTACTCTCGGGGCACAGAGCAAATGCACAGTTATGGAGTTCCCTGCCATTCCCCGCAAGCTTCAGCTGTACTACGACCCATTGGCCGTTGCAATCGTCGCTGGGTTCCTGGTAGCCCAGCTTCTATTGTACCTCATTCCCCTTGGAAAGTTGTGAAAACCCGAAGTGGAACGACTGTACGTTGCAATGGTAAGTGTTATTGAGGGTTAATTGGTTTATGAGCACCTCTAAATAACTACATTCGCCACAAGTAATTTTCTCAACACAATCTTTGTTGATTTGTACTAGTACTTTAGTTCTGTTGTGCTTATTCTTTGGATCACCACCAGATGGATCGTAGATCCAGACAAATGTTTGATCATAGAATCTGTTCATGTGAACCCGAAACATGCACATGAAAAAAATAAGGAAAGTGACGATGTTTGGTCTGTTGTAGACCAAAACAGCCGTCACTTTCCCTTTTCAAATGTAGGTTGGGTTATTAATATTTTGCCATGTTATTGTGATTTTCTGCAGGATACTCATTAAGCTACATACCTGCTGTCTTTATGTTGGATGGTTTAACATTTGTTATAATTATGATATTGCAGGGTTGATTGCTTTGCTTGTGACCATAGCAGTAGTACCAACTGGCGTGTATTTTGGCTACGATGTACTGCAAGTGTATTCCAAGTATCGTCAGCTTCTGGCCACTTGCATAGTGTTGGGGGTGGTCTTATCTCTCGCCATGTACGTGAGAGCGAAATTCATCCCCGACGATGCCAAAAATCCTGTGGGAAATTCAGGGTCATTCTTTCCTGATTTCCTCACGGGCTGTGAAATCAATCCAGTTGTTAAATCAGTAGACCTGAAGTTCTTCTTAGTAAGAGCAATGCATCTTGCTTGGGTAAGTATTTATATGTATACTTTATATAAAATTCTAAAAATAAAATACTATTTTATTCTCAAGTTTAATAACAAAATATTATTAGCCATGTTTTCCATTGATAGCTTCTTTCACTCATGTTTTTTTTTATCATAAGTACTGTGAGTAACTAGTGTAGGTTATAAACAAGAGTTCTTACACTCTTGTAAAGCCACTAGCACGCACAGCATTTTGGGCAAGTCCTTGAGACTTATTTCTCCGCTGTAATACGACCCGCCTAATCGTTTAACAACCAGGTACCCATTTACTGCTGGGTGAACAAAGGCGGACAGTTAATCAAGGATTGGTGGCGAGTCAATCTTTCCTGGCCAGGATACAAACCCAGGCCAAATATCTTGCGAAGTGCGGGGCGAGTGTCTTGCCACTGGGAGACTGTCTTGTAGCATGGGGACTGCTACAATGTGAATGAAACATCCAACGCACAAATCCAAATCCACCTTTGCTGTATAATCAAATCCGTTTCCTTGTTTCTGTGTAAACTTCGTGGCGTGAGCAAGCCAGGTTCAAGCCCTGCACAGGTAGGGTTGTCTAGGTACCAATCTTAAGTTGTTAGTTTCCTGCAGTAATTGGTGATCTGAAAATGATTGGCGGGTTGAGTTCCAGGGGAAAAAATGAATGTCTTAAGATGAGCTGTGGAAAGTCCTCTTGACTTCTACATGAGGAAGAAGTCCTTAACTCTTGTATCAACCTGTATAACAAACTTGATAATTGTTCTTTGTTTTGCTTATGATTGCTTTCAGGATGAGGTTAAAGGTTGTGAATTGTTCCTTTGTATCATACTGAGCTTGTCAAGGTAATGTTTTGAGTTAGACATGTCACACACTCCCTTTCATAAATATGTAAAATGACCACATACATAGAGTCAATCCTGAGAGTTTTACTACATAGGGTCAGGTTTGTCTTGTGATGATTTGTTCAAAGTGACTGAGAAGTTCCGGATCAGTCGGGCTGTGGTGGGTATGTGGGCCTGCGGGCCGCTCCAAGCAACAGCCTGGTGGACCAAACTTTCACAAGTCAAGCCTGGCCTCGAGCCGGGCTTGGGGAGTAGAACAACTCCCAGAACCCCATCAAGCAGGTATATGTGGGCCTGCGGTCCGCTCCAAGCAACAGCCTGGTGGACCAAACTTTCACAAGTCGATCCTGGCCTCGGGCCGGGCTTGGGCAGTAGAACAACTCCCAGAACCCCATCAACCAGGTATATGTGGGCCTGCGGGCCGCTCCAAGCAACAGCCTGGTGGACCAAACTCTCACAAGTCGAGTCTGGCCTCGGGCCGGGCTTGGGCAGTAGAACAACTCCCAGAACCCCATCAACCAGGTATATGTGGGCCTGCGGGCCGCTCCAAGCAACAGCCTGGTGGACCAAACTCTCACAAGTCGAGCCTGGCCTCGGGCCGGGCTTGGGCAGTTGAACAACTCCCAGAACCCCATCAAGCAGGTGAATGTTGCTGGGAGTGTCCCGCAGGCCCACGTATCCATTACAACCTAGTTGGCGTGGCACATACCTATCATGATGGAGGGAGGGAACTATCAGGGGAGAGTGTCAAGCCATTATGACTATATAGCACTGGGAAGGGGTCAGAATAAGGATTTGGGATGGGACGGGGGGAAGGAATGGTGCCCAACAACTTGTGGTGGACAGTCGGGGATTGAACACTGACCTGCATGAAGCGAGACCGATGCTCTACCGTCCACCCCAAATGGTTAGGGCCCATCATGGTGGAGATATAGGTGACAGAGCGTGTTGCGAGGCACTGTCTTATGAAACGGCCAAATGTTCACATAAACAATTAGTTTTTCACTATTCTCAATACTATTTCTTCTCCAGATCGTGATTAATATGATAGTGGTGGTGAAGGACTTACAAGCCAAGCCAGGTGTGTACAGCCCGACCCTTTTGCTGGCATGTGCACTGCAGGTAAATATTTGTTTATCTAGAGAGTTGTATAATGTTGTCTGGTCACAATGGGAGTCAGTTCTTGGTAATATCTACATGGGTCTTTTGCATTCACACCACTTGGTTGTCTGTGGGGTATATTCCATTTTTTTAAATAATCTTGACATTTTTAAATTATCTTCCTTTTTTTTGTGCTCATGTGTTTGAGCAGAGGTAATGTATGTCATATTTTTGTTTTATATTGTTGCAATTGCTTTTCTGAGCACTAATTACTAACCAAGTGTTAGGGGGAGAATTTATCACTTAACGACTTTAGCCCTGTGTGAGTGTGTTGACATGAAGAGTGTCGTGACAAATAGTGTTTTTCTTTAGCTTGCCTGTAGAATATTTTGATAAAAGCATTGAGGATAGAAAAACAAAAGTGCATAATGAAGACTTCATACATGCATTCAAAGCTGTTTCGATGTAGTCAAGACTAAAGAGCAAGAAATACAGAAAGATAAATATGGAACAGAGAATTAGGGAGTACTGCACCAGGTCTGTTGATCCCTACTAGGTGTCTCCTGTATAAACCCACCTCTCTCACCCATATACCTATCCAATCCCTTCTTGATAACTGTCTCAATATTGCTAGCTGGCAGCTAATTTCTCCTGTCTACAACCAACCATATTTCAACTAGAAAGTGAAGAGACGACGACGTTTCAACATTTTTCAGCCACGCTATTGTGACTTCTCATCTGCATAGGGAAAACCTGTCTGTAATGTTCAAGAATGCTCACTACGTCTAGTATGTTTCCCCATGTTTGTTACCTAGCAGTAAAATAGGTACCTGGGTGTTAGTCAGCTGTCACAGGCTGCTTCCTGGGGGTGGAGGCCTGGTCGAGGACCGGGCTGCGGGGACACTAAAAAGCCCCGAAATCATCTCAAGATAACCTCAAGATGCCCCAGCCTTGAAACATCATTTTCATAAGAAAAAGTGCCCATATTTCAGTGAATGAAAGCCTTTGCAACTGGAAATGAAAATGAACCATAGAATTTGGTTTTAAATACGCTCAATGGCTTTCCCAAGACCCCAACTTTTGTTCTCTTTTTCTAACGCTGTGTTCATCTTTGAAAATCATTAAAACTGTGATTGGAGCCATATCTTGAGATGAGGTTATCTTGAGATGATTTCGGGGCTTTTTAGTGTCCCTGCGGCCCGGTCCTCGACCAGGCCTCCACCCCCAGGAAGTAGCCCGTGACAGCTGACTAACACCCAGGTACCTATTTT
This sequence comes from Procambarus virginalis, assembly GCA_020271785.1. Classification (NCBI taxonomy): domain Eukaryota; kingdom Metazoa; phylum Arthropoda; class Malacostraca; order Decapoda; family Cambaridae; genus Procambarus; species Procambarus virginalis. Next base: position 7,483,061 of record WNGS01162647.1, read on the forward strand.
ACTGCTAGGTAACAGGGGCATAGGGTGAAAGAAACTCTGCCCATTGTTTCTCGCCGGTGCCTGGGATCGAACCCAGGACCACAGGATCACAAGTCTAGCGTGCTGTCCGCTCGGCTGACCGGCTCCCCATATATATATTACAGTTACCATTTATACCATAATGTTATCCATACTCTATGGGCTAATCTCACTTGAGGGAAATTTTAATTTTAACCTATCCTATGACAGGCAACTTTCCCACTAGTCTGCGAACTCGGGTCCACCATCCTAACACATCGGCACATCCCCCTGCTTTACCGAACTCTTGTTTATCTAAGTGGGGAAGTAAATCGGGTTCGGAAAGTGTGCATTGCAAATGGAGATTTGCAGAAACGAGGTTCATTGAATCGAGGTTCTCTTATGTTGTATATACTGAATGTAAGGGAAGAGATGTGATCACTTGGGTTGCCCCCTAGTAGTAGGCATCATCCAACAGTCTCAGGAGACTATGGAAGTGAGTTCTGGTTGTTGGTCTGGAGTGGCCTCTCCAGGGCACAAATCCAGGGTAGGTTGATACGGGGGAGAAGCTGTCACCCATGCAGCAGGTCCCCCTCTCTCTCGATGGTGCCGAAAGTCTCCAATGGAAAGGCAAACGCCAATACAATTGGCACCCCTAGTACTAGCCTTGTAATCTATGTTAATGACAACTCTGTTAATTTTTGTCTATTTTTGTACCTTATTAAAGTGAATAGCCAAAGCAACGTGACATGCGTGTGTATATTTTCAATTTGTCTTTTTTTATCCATGTTTTCAGATCTTCTTTGCAATGGATTTTGTCTGGTTTGGAGAGACCTATCTTACGACATATGACTATATGCGGCAGGGGTGCGGCCTCTTCTTCATCGTACTCAACTTGACGATGCCGTTCATGCTTCCCATCTTCACCAGGCTGGTCCTGAACCACAGGTGAACATTGTGTTTGTTTTATATACGATTATTGTTACATCGTCGTCCATTCATCCTGTTCCCGCTTTTATGAGACGAGGTAACCAGGAGAAAACTGCAGTGGAGCAGAGAAAAATTAGAAAAGTCAAGACATTAGAATAAGACATCCATACGTCCACCTCCTCCCACACGCTTCCCAGCATCACCCCCACGTGATGACTACCTTACCTTGAGGTTACCTTGAGGTGCTTCCGGGGCTTAGCGTCCCCGCGGCCCGGTCGTCGACCAGGCCTCCTGGTTGCTGGACTGATCAACCAGGCTGTTTGACGCGGCTGCTCGCAGCTAAAGGCTAGTTTTTGTATAACATGATAAAAGAGAATTTAGCATTTCCAATCTGTTTTGTATGCGGATAAAAAGTAAAATTACCTTTTCATTTTTCCCTAGGACTGAATTTGAGTGGTACTACCTGGCCTTGATTGCTACTCTGTATTTAGTGGGCTACACCATCGTTCGTGGCTCCGATTCCCAGAAGCATGCTTTCCGCACCAATCCATCGAATCCAGCCTTAGCCCGTAAGTCCTGAATCCTCGTCACGGCCCTTGTGGATTTGTTCATTTGATGCATCACGCAATTCTGATTTCTGTGTGTACGTCCTGAAAGTCCGTCGAATTCAGGAAGTCTAAAGTGAAACTTTATAATATGTACTGTATTAAGAAAATAAGAATGAAATTAAAGACCTATTGTCCCATATGAGGCAGCTCCTATTTACATCCACCCATTATATTCAGTATGTATGTGTGTGTGATTACCTAAGTGTAGTTACAGGATGAGAGCTACGCTCGTGGTGTCCCGTTTTCCGGTACTCTGTCATATAACGCTTTGAAACTACTGACGGTCTTGGCCTCCACCACTCTCACTTAACCTGTTCCAACCGTCTACCACTCTGTTTGCGAAAGAAACTTTCTAATGTTTTTTCGACAGGTTTATTTCTGTACTTTGAAGCTGCGTTCTCTTGGTCTCAATGTTACAGTTTCCCAAAGTATTTGTCAATTTTTCTCAATTCCTGTTGCTGTTTTGTACTAGTAATCATATCACTTGTTTTTGTTATTTATCTTCTAGCTTTGGTATATTTAACACATTTAATCTCTCCTCACGGCTCTTGTTTTTAAGTTCCAGAAGCCATTTAGTTGTGCTCATCTGCATTTTTCCATTTATTCTTGTTCTTGAGATATAGGCACATACACTGCTGCATATATCAACTTTCGTCTCACAAAGGTCGTGAACAATTAATTCAATATTTNTCCTAACTTAACCTAATACAGTACACTGAGACTTGGTCTGTGTTACGTGACTCAGAATCATTAAGGAAATGTTTGCACAAGAATACGACACCTAGGTTATGACAAGACTCGGCACGCCGCTTGAACATGTGTGGAGTGACGGTGTCAGTTTGGCAAGCCCTAGCCTCCGGCTAGGCTCGTCCAGGCGGCGGCTGCAACCCGTCCTCGACTCAAGTCCATTACATCCGGCGGTCGACCCCACAGCCTCTCAACTGGCAATCAATCAACATTTTTTTCTCCCCCCCCCCTCACACATCAAGGAAGGAGCCTTTAACAGCTGTCTTACTCCCAGATACCAATTGACTGCTAGGTAATAGGGGCATCAGAGTGAAAGAAACTGCCCATAGTTTCCCGCTAGTGCCGGGAATCGAACCCGGACCCAAGGGATTACCAGTCCCGAGCGCTGTCCACTCAGCCACAGTCCCTGTCACAGGTGTGCGTGCGTGCGTGCGTGTGTGCTCGCTCGCCCGCCTGTGCGTGTAGGTTATAATACGTCGCCGGAGGAGACAGTTTGGGGGTGAATGACCTTCCATTCTTGTGCATCATCACCTGCCTAGGGCGGGAGGCGGAAGGGTGGAGGGAGGCAGACATGTTTCAGTCATTGTTCTTGTAAATATAAACTTATATTTACATGTATCCCGATGAAAGTGTGGATTCAGTAGAATAAAGGTTCGGCCTCACACGCATGGGATCCACGGTTCGATTCTCCTAGAGTGTCCACATCTTAAACCCCTAAAGGGGTTCAAGGGACCCCTAATACTGACTTACCAGGTGAAAGACCTAAGTCAGCATAACTATATAGCGTTGGTAAGGGCCTGACAGCTGAGTGGACAGCGCTTCGGATTCGTAGTCCCGAGGTTCCGGGTTCGATCCCCGGTGGAGGCGGAAACAAATTGGCAGTTTCTTTCACCCTGATGTTCCTGTTCACCTAGCAGTAAATAGGTACCTGGGCGTTAGAACAGCTGCTACGGGCTGCTTCCTGGGGGTGTGTAACAAAAAGGAGGCCTGGTCGAGGACCGGGCCGCGGGGACGCTAAGCCCCGAAATCATCTCAAGATAACCTCAAGATAGCGGTATGTCCACTCAGTATAAACACCCCCAGTGGGGTTTTCTTCCTATTGGAGGGTAAAACAGGGTGGGGGGGGGGGGTTTCAGCTGTATCATTCACCCGCTGGATGAATGATACAGCTGAATAATTCACCTTGCAGGGCAAAAAAAACCTTTGCCAGAGTCGATACGCATATTCCTGCCCGTCATAAACAAAGGGAGTGTCGCACTCCACCCAAAGTTGAGACTTTTACGGCTAACATGATACTTCAGGCTGTGTGGGCCTGCGGGCCGCTCCAAGCAACAGCCTGGTGGAGCGAACTCTGGGGCAAACTCTCACAAGTCAAGCCTGGCCTCGGGCCGGGCTTGGGCAGTAGAACAACTCCCAGAACCCCATCAACCAGGTATATGTGGGCCTGCGGGCCGCTCCAAGCAACAGCCTGGTGGACCAAACTCTCACAAGTCAAGCCTGGCCTCGGGCCGGGCTTGGGCAGTAGAACAACTCCCAGAACCCCATCAACCAGGTATATGTGGGCCTGCGGGCCGCTCCAAGCAACAGCCTGGTGGACCAAACTCTCACAAGTCAAGCCTGGCCTCGGGCCGGGCTTGGGCAGTAGAACAACTCCCAGAACCCCATCAACCAGGTATATGTGGGCCTGCGGGCCGCTCCAAGCAACAGCCTGGTGGACCAAACTCTCACAAGTCAAGCCTGGCCTCGGGCCAGGCTTGGGCAGTAGAACAACTCCCAGAACCCCATCAACCAGGTATATGTGGGCCTGCGGGCCGCTCCAAGCAACAGCCTGGTGGACCAAACTCTCACAAGTCAAGCCTGGCCTCGGGCCGGGCTTGGGCAGTAGAACAACTCCCAGAACCCCATCAAGCAGGTATCAACCAGGTATCAGGCGACAAGACATACACATGGCAGCTACATATACATAGACGTATACGTCAAAACTTGACGTATCAAGCTTAACAAGATTCAAGAACATAACAAGATAAATAAAAGAAAGATATGTGAATGGAGCATAAATTTTTTGTAAACAAATTAAAATGTAAAACATACCTCAACTTCTATATATACCCTTCTTCTATGTATATACGCGGAGAGTGCTTTTGTCTTTGATTCAATATCAGGTATATATTGTATATTATATATGCTGGTTCGTCAGTTTAGGGTTCACGAACTGTACCGCTCCTGTTTTTTTATTATTATTATTTTTACCACAGACGTGGCCACACATTTACAATGCTAACCAGCATATATACATTTTTTCTGTCCTCCATGGACAGGGTAGAGATGTGTTAAATATATTTCAAGGGTTTATTGAACAATCAACCACTGAAGGTGAGTCGGTGCTTTTAAAAGCTAAGCTACCTATATACGTAAATACATAGATACAGAGGTAAGTCCACTGCGGGCTCACCATAGCCCGTGCTACTCGGAACTTCTTCCGAGTAGCTGAATCTATAACAACAACACGTTAGGTGTTGTGGTGGCCTTAATTCCGTAATAATTAATAGTCTAATAGGGAGTACATGTGTTGTGTTAGTTAACTCTTCAGAGGTTGAATGGCATTTCACCTTTCTTTTTATGATGTATTCAACAAAACCTATTAGGGAAGCAGTTGTTGCTAGCACCTGCCTTACCCTACAGAGTTGTTCATGACTTCCTTCCATCCTGAGTGATGGCTGAGAGCACTGTCGAGATAAGCGTTGAGATCACTCCTCTTGTACCTGTCTGGGCAGTTACTATTGGCATTGAGGCACGATCCTATGTTTGTTTCCTTAGTGTAAGACTGCAGTGTGGAAGCCTCCAGCTCCTTCCGTGACTGTTACGTCTAGAAAGAACAGCTCCCACTCCTTCTCCATCTCGTAAGTGAAACTCAACCGAATTCCGCTGAAATCCTCCTTAAATGTACTCCTCTTGACATACCAGAAAACATACTAGGATAAATACTCCAAGCTTGCACTAAAGAGGCACCCTTCTTGAGCCCGATGGGCACATGTATAAGCAAGTAGATAGGGTCGCCATGGGTTCTACCCTAGGTAGTCCTGTTTGCTGAACTTCTACAATGGGTACGCATCGAGCTGAAGGTCTTAGTTGACATGGACTTGACAACCCGCCATATACCTGCAGGTATGTTTGGACATTTTTACAGGTACCTGATGCCAGACGTCTGCAGGAGCTGAAGGAGGCATTTGAGCGGAATTCTGTGTTGCAGAGACATCAGGTGTCAAAACATCAAACTTGATACGTCAAGTTTTCTACTTGACAACTTTATTGGCGTGAAGGTTGAACCCGAGTCTGGGTTCTAAATTGCTGGCATAAACCATATTCTGACGCTGTTACTCTTCAGTCAACACTAGAAATCCAGTTCACGTACTAGAATAATTTCCTGAACTTGATTTAAATTATAGGGGTAGATTTTAAACGCAAGTGTCTGGTTTTAACTATGACGTGACGTCCGGTTTGACTATATATATATATTTGTTATGATTAGATTGGGATTACTGGGAATTGGAATGCGACTTATATCTTTCACAGAACCTTCATATTGATCAGTTGCGGAATGCAACGTTGGCAATGTTTTGCTGTCTAGCGAGCGCTTTTCCTTGGTTCCGTACCCTGGCCGGGGGGAGGATTGATCTGGTTGGCAATCCTTAACTGTAGCTCTCTGTTCACTCAGACAGTTGAATGGGTACCTGGTTGTTAAGGATTTGGCGGGTCCGTATTCCGGGGAAAATTAGGATTAAGGACCTGCCTGAAAACGCTGTGGGTGCTAGTGGCTGTACAAGAATGTAAGAATTCTTATATATAGAATACATAAAAAAATGGTTAATAACAGCTATGTTATAGTAACATATGTAGTGTTATCCCAAGAATAACCAAAACAATAAATTAGAGATAATTAGGCACTTCCATGCTTCCTTTCCGCGGACAAATATGTCTCATCTTTCATCATCTCTCATCAATCTCATCTTTTTTTTTTAATATTTAGTATGTAACGCCAGATGTGTACGAACCCGACCAACCCCACTCGACGTAATTTATTAAATGATTGCCAACTCTGCTCCAGCACCAAGGAGAGACGTCCCTGACTGGTTTAGTGTTGGACTTTAAGGTCTATCACCCGCGTGGGTATTAAG
>WNGS01162647.1:7511472-7530795 GCA_020271785.1 Procambarus virginalis
GTGGCGCAGCACAGTGGTTAAGGAGCGGTTCTTGTCTTTCTCATATTTTCCTATCCTCCTAAAATCACTGACATTTTCCTTTTGAATTTAGGCCTTCTCCTAAATCTACTATTTTTCTATGATTTTCATCTCTTCTGCTGCTCTGTCTACCCAAGATGAAATTTCCTCTTATAATACCCGAATATTATTTTGGAGACCAGACCACACACTAGAAGGTGAAGGCCACACACTAGATGACGTTTTGGTCCCTCCTGGACCATTCTCAAGTCGATCATTCCCAATCGACTTGAGAATGGTCCAGGACGGACCGAGACGTCGTCGTCCCTTCACCACCTTCTAGTGTGTGGTCTGGTCAACATACTTTAGCCACGTTATTGTGACTCATCGCCTGCATTATTATGGACTTACTTCTATCTGCAGTGTTTTGTACTAGTGTACTGTTGGTTACCAGTTCTTTCCTAATTGCTTGCCTGATTTCTGCTTCTTGTTTGTCATTTCTGGTTTTGACTTCCAAACACACTTCCTTGATCGTCTCTCTCTTTTACAACTTGCGCATATGTCTCTCTTTATTTTTTCTTTATACTTTTCTAGTTCTTTATTAACCTCCTCTATGTGAGTTGTCAATGAAGTTTCTGTTTGTATATTCTTGTCTAACTCCATGTTAGTCCTTAGAGTTTCTTGGAGTTGTTCACCATATGAGTCTATTTTCTTGTTTGTTTCTTCAAATTGACCACTCTTCATTTTCCATACCTCATTTTCTTTCACTAGTTCCTTGATTTGTTCCTTGATTTGTTCCTGAATCTATCTAATCTGTTAATGCAGTCATTTTCTTACCTTGCTGTAGAAAGCTTCCTTTTAAAGTGTGAAACTCCTGAGAGTTCCATTTTCTTCTAATTTAAGTACTTTTTTTCTGCTTAGCATATCCTCAGTTATCTCTAACCTACCTAGAAAACCACCGTCCTGTATTTGTTTCTGAGTAAAACCTTTGAAGTCTATCTCTTTTGCTGTCTCTACTGACGATCTTGACCCATCCAGTCCTGCCCCATCCGCTGTCTTTATTTTGATTTCGTCAGTTCTCCGGTTCAGAGACCCTGGGACAAATATTTTTCAGGAACGCCATTTGCATAGCCCCCCAACACTATCATTCTGATATGACGCAAAGATCCTGGAGTTCTCAAACTGTGTCACAATGATGGTAGTGGTGTGTGTATGTATGTATCATGTATATCATGTATGTATGTATGTATTCACCTGGTTGTGCTTGCGGGGGTTGAACTTTGGCTCTTTGGTCCCGCCTCTCAACTGTCAATCAACAGGTGTACAGGTTCCTGAGCCTACTGGGCTCTATCATATCTACACTTGAAACTGTGTATGGAGTCAGCCTCCACCACATCACTGCCTAATGCATTCCATCTGTTAACTACTCTGACACTGAAAACGTTCTTTCTAACGTCCCTGTGGCTCATTTGGGTACTCATACATATGTATGTATGTATGTGTGTGTGTGTGTATATATATTCAGTATATATGTATGCACAGTATATATATATATTATATTTATATATATGTATATTTTTTTAACTTTTTAGTGGATCTTTCACTGTACACAAATGAAGATCAGCTAAAAAAGAGGAGGAAGAGAAACTCATCAGGAAAGAGGAAGAAGAAAGAAGAGTCCTCGGGAGAGAGCGGTGTGGAATCTGAAGAAGAATCTGATAATAGTGAAGGTAAATGCCAAACTTGAATTCATTTTGTCAAATATATTTATTGGGATTGTTTTGGACTGTGTACACAATTTCTAGGTTGTTGAAATTGTCTTGAGGTTATTGGCTAAATTTCTGGGAGGGATTCCTCGGTAGTTTCGCCCGAGTTCTTTTCTGGTGCCACCGAGCCTTACCTTAACTGGCCAGGCCTCGGAGACCCATCCATCAATTGCCTGCTGGGGATCAAAACCAGAGTCTGGCTCAGTTTGAGGTACAGCGTTGACTACAATGCCGTACCTCGACTATGTAGTCGACATACGACTACGAGGGCAGGCGTTGACTCCACACGAATTTCACTTATTTTTCCGTGAACACAAACGGTCAGATGGTAATCACTATGGTATATTGTTTAATATGTTGAGACACACTTTAAAAGTTATCTGAGTATGTTTTGTTCCTGTATCACTAAAATATAGTGAATAGTGAAACATCACATTGTCATTCAAAAAAAAAGTAATTATTATATATCACGCCATGGGTCCCAAGAAAATCAGTGGAAAGGTTCAACCTAAGAAAATAGTTGTGAGTAAAAGCAGTAGAGGATGTCCCTTCCTCGTTAAGAAAAATGTGTGAAGTATGGGAAGAACTGCAAAGTTTTGTTGAAAAAACTCACCCAGATAGAGCTGTAGCAGGCCGTTGCATCGACCTTTTAAATGACAATGTGATGTTTCACTGCAGACAAGTGTTAAAATGTAGGAAAAAAACAAGTGTCTTAAGACAGATTGTTAGTAAGACAAGCAAGCAGTGAGCCACAAGCAGGTCCTAATGGTATGCCTGCAAAATGTAGGAGAGAGTACCCCAGAGAAGTCGTCACTGCCTGATGTTATAATGGAAGGGGACTTCCCTTTCAAACAGTAACACCTCTTCTCCTCCCCCCTCCCCCCCTCCTCACTGTCTTCCATACGCCAACAAGAGTCATCAATAAAGGTAAGCTATAACTTGTACCTATTATTGTACAAAATATTTGTGTGTATTACGAATGAAATGTATTTTGAAGTAGATAGTTTTGGGAGTGTGGAACGGATTAATTCAATTTACATTTTTTCTTATGGGAAAATTTGTTTCGGGTTCCGAATTTTTGGCTTACGACCCGTTTTTGCCAACGGATTAAATTAAAAAACCAAGGTGTCACTGTAGACTGTTAATGGAACCGTAATATGCTTTCAGGCTATCACGGATATCTGGATAAATATCCAGGGTGGATAAATATCCACTAGGGCAACTGGCCGGTCATTAGAACCACTTTACCCTGAGAACAACCTGTAAAAGATAGCATAAATTGACTTGCGAATAATGGTTCCTTGTGAGTAATGCTGTACAACTTAAGCAGTGTCTTTATCCTCAGGTGAAGAGAGCCCCAAGAAAATTGCACGAACTCCCGCCAGACGTAACCCAAGAGCCGGTAGCAAGACTCCAGCCAAAGGCAAAACTTCCACACCAGCTCCAGCAAAAGCAAAAATTTCCACTCCAGCTGCAGCGAAAGGCAAAGTTTCCAGCCCTGCTCCAGCAAAAGGCAAAAGTAAGTCTCATTAAACTTCAGTGTTGACTAGGGACAAAATATGCATGAATTGCTTTACTTGTTTACATAGGAAATTTCTTCTTTGACCTCCATAGAAATAGTAGTTAGAGCAAGTCGTCAAACTTTCCATCCAACCTCGAGTCCAGGGTGTGACTTCGTGGGTACAGTATGTTGGCAACACAAGAACCAAATGGAGTTTTAAGCATCCCTTAGACATTAGAAGCCAGAAACATGATCAAAATATAATCGAATGTATAACACAGTAAACCCCTTGCATGTTGGTGGTCACTTCCTTTACAGACCTTGTGAGACGTTTGAGAATATTTATGTTGGTGATAAGATCTGTATGATGAGGGGTTTAAATACTTGGTGAGCATTATGGAACCCAGTATAGGAGTGCTTGAATATACTGGGTACATGTTGTATGGGATGCTGTGTTTTTTTGGCTACCTTGAGGTTACCTTGAGGTGCTTCCGGGGCTTAGCATCCCCGCGGCCCGGTCGTCGACCAGGCCTCCTGGTTGCTGGACTGATCAACCAGGCTGTTTGATGCGGCTGCTCGCAGCCTGACGTATGAGTCACAGCCTGGTTGATCAAGTATCCTTTGGAGGTGCTTATCCAGTTCTCTCTTGAACACTGTGAGGGGGTTTGCCAGTTATGTCCCTTATGTGTAGCGGAAGCGTGTTGAACAGTTGAACAGCCTCTGATGTTGGCTAGTGATACTTACCAATTAGTTTCTATGGGGTTTGTACTTGGTCCATCTTAAATATTGACATCAAATTCTTTCCCTTTCTTGTATACATATGGACCACATTCACCCCGTGCAGGAGTATTGACTAGCATCCCTCTGGCTCATTTGTTTTTTCCAACTTTTATATTGTATATTTTCTCTCAGGAAAACAGGCTGTATCTGTCTCTTTTCTCCCCCTCAGTATTTTGTACTTACATGGTGCCCATATCCACGCCAGTCCAAGACTTGTTGGATTGAGTTTCAGTTACCTGTCTTTGTTGCTTTGCCTTCATTGTTAGGGGCACTTTTTAACGTACCTTTTTGTTCTTCAAGATATGTGGATTTTATACCACTCTTGTATACCACCAAGGGAGCCGGTCGGCCGAGCGGACAGCACGCTGGACTTGTGATCCTGTGGTCCCGGGGTCGATCCCGGGCGCCGGCGAGAAACAATGGGCAGAGTTTCTTTCACCCTATGCCCCTGTTACCTAGCAGTAAAATAGGTACCTGGGTGTTAGTCAGCTGTCACAGGCAGCTTCCTGGGGGTGGACACCTGGTCGAGGACCGGGCCGCAAGGACACTAAAGCTTGAAAATCACCTCAAGATAACCTCAAGATATTCGTGTCTCGGGCAATCCAGCACAGTAATCTAGGTGTTAAGTGTTAGACACCTCTAGAAATACAAGTAATTATCTTAAATTATCTGAGTTTGTCATAGAGCTAAATAAAACAAAACAAAAACAAGAAACCCCAGTGTTTAAAATCTTTTGGGTAAGTTACAAAAATCTAAAACATTAAATTGATTTAGTACAGTATAAACAATATCATTTCTGACATGGGATAATGGCCCTCTCGTCTATAACTGGTTGACCAAAGCTGTAATTATTTGTTAATTTGTTCTTGACTTTTTAATGCCTAATATTTCCAGAGATGTTAAGAGGCGGCCAGTCTGCCAATTGTTTGATTTGCCAACATGCGGTGGTTTACTGTGGTTGGAAGAGGTAGGTTGTACATAGGGCCGGTGCTACCGTTAGGCCAGCTAGGCGGCAGCTGCCCAGGGCGCACACATCAAAGAGATTACCTATGTCAATACATAGTATTGACCTCTGGGGGTCATAATTTTAATTTTGTTTTTTGCAAAACTGTTTTTGGAAATTGAAATTGGCAAATTTATTTTATTTATTTATTTATTTTTTAATTTGTGAAAGTGTAGGGTGCAAAATAAACTTTACTCTGGCCCCCCCTGGTTATACACTATGGTAGTCATAGTTGTTGTTGATATACATCGACGACGACTACGTTGTTGATGTTGCTGCAGGAGTTAGCTAGTGACACTGAGATAGGTATTAACTTGATTGAGAACCAAGAGTAATGAGGTTGGTTCACATCACCAAACCAATAACGAGGTAATAAAAGAGGTAATTCTTTTGTGTCATTTCCTGCTGATCAGCGCGGTAACTTCCCGGGCAAGACGAATATTACAAGGTAAGGAGGGGCCCCCAGTGGTCACGTGAATCATCTTCAGCCACACACCATTTGCTGTGCAGTATTTATATTCATGTTTAGATAGTTAAGTGCACAATGAGATCGCAGGAGCGTAATATATCTGAGAAACTACTGAAGCCGTACGACGGTATCGAACCCGTTCGGCTTCAATATTTTCTCCAGATATTTAAATGTTAAAGTTGTTTAGACTGGTAGTTTTCACATTTTAGTCTATCACCAATTATTAAAACGTCGAAGTGGCCGCCACCAAAAGGATTTGTGTCTTGTGTAGATACGCTACAAGTGTGCTGAGCCGACTTGTGAAGCGAGCTCAGTACTGATTCTTAAATTACATAGTGACTTGTGGTGAAAGTATGAGGGGGCATGCATGGAAGGGTGCCATTTGAAATTTTGCCATAGCATAGCATTTTGCGTACCCATAGAAAATGGGTAGGTGTGTCACGGTGGAGTGTGGGAGCTTGAGGGGCCCAAAATCGCATTCACTATTATGGGTAACATGGGGAAACATCTAACCTGTAAGATGAACCTCGGCTCAAGTTTTGGCATCGTATCGCAAAATGAAATGAGAAGGTGGGAAGGGGGGGGACCAAAAATACACAAAATGGCAACATTTCAAACATTTATAGGTTTATATAAATGATCTGCCAGAGGAAATACAGTGTTACATGACTATGTATACAGTCAGGGACTTAGATATCTGTATTGTCCTCCAAAATAACCTAAACCAAGTAAATGAGTGAAGCAACACATGGCAGATGGAATTCAACCTAAATAAATGTCATGTTATGGAATGCACCATTGGATTGAACAGGTCATACTTACAAACTATGTGAAAAGTTATTAAAAACTTCTGACAAGGTAAGAGGTTGGATAGTAAGCAATCACCAGAGGACCCCATGAATGGCATTGTGAGAGGAGCCTATGTTGCCATAGCAAATTTGAAAACTGTATTTATATATATGGACCAAGAACTATTAAAAGAAACTTTTCACGCTGTTTATGAGACGGAAATGTGTATATGCAGCAGTGGTTTGGTGCCCATATCACAAGAAGCCCATGAACAAATTAAAAAGGGGGCAAATATATTCTACGAAATAAAATGCTTCCAGAACCTAAGCACATGAGCTACTGTATGTGGAAAAGCTTAAGGCATTAAGCATGCCGAGGCTAGGAGATAGAAGTAACAGAAGTGATATGATCATTACATATAAATAGTAACAGGAATCAACATAGTTGACAAAGAAGAATTCTTTAAACCTGCAATTTCAAGAACAAGAGCTCATTGTTTCAGACTAAGGAAAAAAGTTGGCTTTGCTCTAGTCTCACAATTAGGCATCCCAGGTTCGATTCCCGAGTGGGACAGAAATGGTTGGGTATGATTCCTTTCACCTAATGCCTCTGCTCACCTAGCACTAAATAGGTAAATAGTGTGTTATGAGAGTTGTAACCTCTTCTACTTTATGGTATGTGCAGTTTGTGTGAAGGTTTCCTCCTAGTGAATGGAAGAATGGGAGCCGGTTGACCGAGCAGACAGCCCGCTGGACTTGTGATCCTGTGGTCCTGGGTTCGATCCCAGGCGCCGGCGAGAAACAATGGGCAGAGTTTCTTTCACCCTAGGCCCCTGTTACCTAGCAGTAAAATAGGTACCTGGGTGTTAGTCAGCTGTCACGGGCTGCTTCCTGGGGGTGGAGGCCTGGTCGAGGACCGGGCCGCGGGGGACACTAAAAAGCCCCGAAATCATCTCAAGATAACCTCAAGATAGTGAATGCACGAGTGGTTATGTTGGGAGACCCATCACCGTGGCATGTCTGTGTTGATGATTGAGTAATGTTGTTGATGCAAGAATGATGACGGACTAGGCGCATTTTAGAAGTTTGATTTCATGCATGGCGGTGAGGTCTGGATGTTGTGTTGATGATGTCAATGGACCGTTGCTGTTCTATGTAGCTAGCTAGGGTTACGTTTTCTATGTATGATTAATTGTCCTGGTGGTTTGAGTTGTATGAACAGGTCAGATGTCACCAAATTTTTTGCTTGACTGGAGATAATTTAGCCAGTGCTTTGGCGATATTTTACGTGTTCTGTAGTGACAGATCTCCTCCCTATAATATGTGCTCGATTTTAAAAGGGACTTCAAGAGTGATAAATACTGGTTTAAGATTAATTCTAGCACTATGAAGTCTGAAAGAATGAAGGTGGTACAGTATGTTCCATTCTCTGGAACATGGCAGTGGATGCAAAGTTCATCTATGTCCGGCTCTGGCATTTTCCTTTGTTAAAAGGAAAATGAGGAGGCGACAAGCCACACGGCACCTCGGATGCATTTCCGATGGTTCCTTTCATATAAAAGGGGCGACGCCGAGGAAAATAAGACTCGCGTCCCTACCAAAACCATAAATTTTCCTTTGTTAAAAGGAAAATGCCTCTGTCCGTGAGGTTAGTTCTGCCCTGTCTCAGCATGTGAATGTTTGTGAAAATGGGACTATTTTGGGGAGTTGGTTACTATTCGGTTATGAAAAGTTGGTCTGGTTTTGATGAGTTGGGGAATTGTTTAAGTTCTGTGAGTGATGTTTTGATGATTTTGCACAGTAGGTAATCAAGGTCAAGTGGGTCAGTTACAGTGTTTTATGTTGTGATTACATCTGTTTGTCTTGGCATTCCAGTAGTGCGGCATGTTTGGGAATGGTTTGGGGGTGGGGGGGGTGTGCATGGAGAAGTGTGGCTATCTTGAGGTTATCTTGAGATGATTTCGGGGCTTTAGTGTCCCCGCGGCCCGGTCCTCGACCAGGCCTCCACCCCCAGGAAGCAGCCCGTGACAGCTGGCTAACACCCAGGTACCTATTTTACTGCTAGGTAACAAGGGCATAGGGTGAAAGAAACTCTGCCCATTGTTTCTCGCCGGCGCCCGGGATCGAACCCGGGACCACAGGATCACAAGTCCAGCGTGCTGTCCGCTCGGCCGACCGGCTCCCTCGCGCATGTGGTTTTTCAATCTAACCGAGTGCTAAGCAGTTGGGAGTTTGATCCCACAGCTTTAGTAATTTTGCTTCTACTGTATTTTCCATGGTTTGGTTTGTGGCAAGCTAGCATGGGAGACGGTGTGGATTTTGTTTGCAAAGTAGTTATTTAGGAGTTGGTCCAATATCAGTTTTATTGTCATGTGTATGCCATTGGTGGTTGTGGTTTTATTTGACATTCTGTAGATGTGGGTGTGGTTCGTGTTGAGTTAGTCTTTGCTAGGAAGAAACAAAGCAGCTGGCCCAGATGGAGTCTCAGCATCGTTATATACAGCAATCTTAGCAGAGATATGGAAAAAGGCAAATATAGTTCCCCTATACACAAATTGTAACAATGTAGGGCAGTAATCAGAGGCAATATATTAGACTGGAAAAATATTGCTAGTGGAGTACGACAAGGTTCAGTTCTAGCACGTCTTCATTGTCCATATGAATGATTACCAGAAGAAATATAGAATTACAGCATTTGAACATATTTGCTGATGATGCTAAGCTACTGGGAATCTTATCTTGAGGTTATCTTGAGATGATTTCGGGGCTTTTTAGTGTCCCCGCGGCCCGGTCCTTGACCAGGCCTCCACCCCCAGGAAGCAGCCCGTGACAGCTGACTAACACCCAGGTACCTATTTACTGCTAGGTAACAGGGGCATAGGGTGAAAGAAACTCTGCCCGTTGTTTCTCGCCGGCGCCTGGATCGAACCCAGGATCACATGTCCAGCGTGCTGTCCGCTCGGCCGACCGACTCCCTTGGAAGATGATAAACTTCAGATGATTGTTATGCCCTTCAATATGACCTGGATAAAATAAGTGTATGGAGTAACGCTTGGCAGATGGATTTCACCGTAAAGAATTGTATGTGGAATAGAAGAAAATTGGCCACCCACAACCTCCAAATTACAGTACAGTATATGGAAAGGTATTACAGAACTCAGACAAAGGAAGAGACCTGCCCTTTCCAATTTCAGAATTGCATTTATATATATGGAGAGTGAAATGATAAAAGAAAGTGTTCATGATTTTGAGAGACCAAACTGGAATATGCAGAGGTTGTATGGTGTCCATATCTCAAGGAGGACATCAATAAACTGGTAAAAGTGCAAAGACATGGTACTAAATGGCTTCCAGAGATGAAAATGGCCTCACGACCTCACACCAGTAGGGCCCACGGTTGGAGACCCATACAGCCTAGGTGAATCGAAAAATAAGCGCTATTAGGAGAGGCTAGAAGTGTAAATTGCGAAAATGCACCGGTTTGGTGCCTTCTTTGATAATTACCTTACCTTGCAAAAATGCAGAAACGAAAAAAGAAAAGGGAAGAAATTTGATCACTACATACAAAATATTAACAGGAATTTTTGAAAATTGCAACTTCAGAAACAAGAGGTCGTACTCAAGAATAAGGAAGCAAAGAAAAAAATAGAAAGTTCGCTTTTCTGCAAACAGAGTGGTAGACAAAGTGCCACATGACGAAAAGTACTGTGAAGATGGAACACCAAACACAGTTCTCATCCTGTGAAGACGGAACACAAACACAGTTCTCATCCTGTGAAGACGGAACACAAACACAGTTCTCATCCTGTGAAGACGGAACACAAACACAGTTCTCATCCTGTGAAGATGGAACACCAAACACAGTTCTCATCCTGTGAAGACGGAACACAAACACAGTTCTCATCCTGTGAAGACGGAACACAAACACAGTTCTCATCCTGTGAAGACGGAACACAAACACAGTTCTCATCCTGTGAAGACGGAAGACCAAACAGTTCTCATCATGTAACTACACGGTAACTAAACAATCTTCACTACACATGATATTCACTAAAGACAAAATCTTCACTACAAATGATGCTCACTAAACATGGCTGTAAAAGCAAACAGTTACCTTTGTTGAACTATTTTTGTATTGATGCGAAAACAATTTCGTCAATAGTCCAGTTAGTACATAATCTTGAATGCCGTGCACCAGATGGCCTTCCTGAAGCATCATTAATATCTGTTTCCATGGCTTCCTCATTGTCTTAATAATGATAATTATCTTCTTGCATACACCATAACTCAGTTTTGTTAGTCCAACATGTGCTATACATGAAAAAACTCATCGCTTTCGGAATGCTTCACAAGTTCTTAGGATAGGTGTCGCTGACAGTTCCGTGTAGGCTGTCTTTTGGTTAAAGCACTAGTGATGGACTCTGATGTAGTTCATTTGGTATCGTGTGTGGCAACATTTGCCATTTAATACTGAGTTATGGTTACCTGTTACCTAGCAGTAAAATAGGTACCTGGGTGTTAGTCAGCTGTCACAGGCTGCTTCCTGGGGGTGGAGGCCTGGTCGAAGACCGGGCCGCGGGGACACTATAAAAGCCCCGAAATCATCTCAAGATAACATCAAGAAAATGGTTGGTACTTGCTAAGGGTCCAGGACAGACTAAAATGGGCAATGCACTTTCATTGCATTGCCTGTGTGTGTCCCGTCCCAAATCCTGATCCCTTCGAAGTGCTATAGAGTTGTAGTGGATTGGCACTTTCTTCTTATACTCTCCATACTCACTCGCTCGCTTACTGTCGTACTTTATTTATTAGTCTCATATGTGAACTTAAGCGTGTTGAGTCCTGAGCAGATTTCATAAATAAGAGAATATTGTTGTTTTGTTGTGCTTATACAGTGTAGTGTTCTGTATTAATATTTGTTGTTGTATTTCTCATGCATTGAAGACTGAAAGTATTCTATTTTATGATATTAGTCTTGTTATTGTTTTTTGTTATGTGCAGTACGTGTTTTATATAATTTATAAATAGTAAAGTATGGTCTTTACTGCAGGCGATGAGTCACAATAACGTGGCTAAAGTATGTTGACCAGACCACACACTAGAAGATGAAGGGACGACGACGTTTCGGTCCGTCCTGGACCATTCTCCAGTCACAATCGACTTGAGAATGGTCCAGGACGGACCGAAACGTCGTGGTCCCTTCACCTTCTAGTGTGTGGTCTGGTCAAAATGGTCTTTACTATTTTATATAAATTTTATTGCTGGCATTTTATCATTTATTATTATCACTATTATTATTAAGATAGTAAAAATCCATGGATGATATCAAGAACATGTTCTTACTTGTCAATTTTTTCTTTTTTCTTTTCTTTCGTTTTTTTTCTTAGCAGCCGTAGCCAAGGTGAAGAGTTCTCGTGTTTCTACTCCGAAGTCGGCACGCAAAGGTGCAGCACCCAAAGGCACACCCAAAGGAGCACCCAAAAGCACACCCAAAGCCGCAGGCAAGACTTTAGTGGCGAAAACTTCACCGAAGAGCACCCCAAAGGCCACACCCAAGGCTGTTGTTCCTCCAAAAACCACCCAAAGTTGGGACGACGGACACACGTAAATAGCCCGAGGACAACGATGGGGAGACCCAGGGAGTTGTTGATAAACATCCAAAACCACGGGGAATGAGTGCACCAAATGACCTGACCACATGCATAAGGCTAATGCTGTTAGCAAAATAGGTACTCGTCCAATTATCGAATTAAGGAAGTAATCGGGCTTTTTTTGAATTGACAGAATTCACAAAGCTGTAGCGGGCAAGCCTTAGTGCATATACTGATAAATGGAGGCAGAAAAGGCATTTTGTATATGAGCCGTCTAACCTTGCCCTCCCCTCCTCCCCCTTCACCCTCCCCTCCCCACCTCCTACCCTTAGCATCATTGTGTAATTGTTATTGTTTGTAAACATAGTCTCGTTCCCTGGCCCCCGTCCTCTGTCCTCTATTCTCTCCCCCTCCGCCACCCCACTTTTTTTTTTTTTTTATAAGGAAGGTTGTTCAATATTGGATGCATGATGAATCGTTTCTTGTATGATTGTGCCTGTGCCAGTTTTAACGAGATTGTATGCACGAGTCTCCTGAGATTGTATGCGTGAGACTCTTGGATGATTGTGCAAATGTGAGTGTACAAAACTATGAGGGTAATTGTAACCAGTTTAAATTAACTAGAGGATAGGTTATGTTCAGAGTACATATTAATGTTTAATCTATTGTATATGTATAATAGTTCTCAATGTACAACTCAAACTTTTTATATCATTACAAGAATGGCATTTTATTATCATTACAAGAGTGCCAGTCCTAGCCCCCCCTCCCCCAGTCCCTTCCCCTCACCCCCCCCCCCCCCTCCCCTCCTGCCCACTTTTTGTCTTGTCTCCTGAAGAAGTTGTGAGTTTGAGGAAGTCCTCAGGTGGAGATGCCGAGAGTTGCGGATGGCCTTGCATCGAGGCAAACCTCCAATCTAGGGAGCCTTTGGTCCTTATTGACGTGTTGCAGAGACTAAAATAAACTGCTCAACGTAAATTGAACGTTCTGACCGCCTCCATCCATTGTGAGTGAAGCAGTAGGTAGTTTGTTAGAAGTGAAGTATGAAGCAGATGGAAGTTTTCTTTTTTTTTTTTTAAGTGAGGCATATGTATCATAAGGTTTATGCAGCTGTAGCAGCAAGAAGCACTTCATGATTTTTTGTCAATTAGATGACTTACAGAGTTTAAGTTTGTATACTTTCTTACTGAATATATAAACTGATTGGTTTTGCAATTATTCTATTATTATTCTTTGTTTAAATTGAAAAAAAAAAACTTTCTTTGAAGTGGAAATGCAATATTTTGCTACTGTTAATGCACAATTACTTCATGCACTACAGTATTGAAAAATTGGTTAAGGACACATACCGAACAGTAGCATAGTTATGCCTCGGCCCTCTACTCAAAATGAGGAAGACGCGAAGGACCAAGACGACGCTCATGGACTCTTTGCGAGCGTTATCTAATTGCATACTCAAGTGGTGTAGAGGGTGAGGCCACGTAGGCTGTACATAAGTAATAAATGACCTGTAACATTGATGTAATGTCTTGAGTGTAGGTGTGTGACTTACCAATGCTGTTACAGACTATTTTGGGCTATCATTCTTAGACTACCACTTGAGTGATGACTGTAACATTGAGAAGTCCACCCTGCTATTCCCCCAATAGGTGAACGTGACGCATGCCGTCATGTTCACGTGTTATCATGTGAAGATAATTTTTACGGTCCCGTGAGGTGCATTTTCTGTTTGTGCAACTAAATCTTTGATCGTGAGGTGATAGATCAATAGCATTACAAATTCTGCTTACATTCAAGTTGTGTTTAAGAATATAGTTCTGTGAAGCATATCTGGGCTTTGGAGGGGGGATGTGCTGAGAATGAGTGCTGTATTGTGGGGAAAACCAAGCCCTATTTTATCTTATAAGCCTGGTTTTTAGGCATTGGTTGGGTGTGTACAGGGATGGTAATCAGTCCTCGTAATGTCACTTGACCGGAGCTTGCCAGTGGACGGGGGGGGGGGGGTAATGTGGGAGGTATGTTGATCTTAGTTTAAAGAAACAAAAGTTACAAAAAAAAATATATAATGAACAATGTAACATATTTGACCTGAATAGTTTAAAAAGTGTGCTGGGCCACAATCACTGATGAACTGCAACATGTACGAGCTCATTTGCGTTTTCCATTGGTATGTAAGCATTGCCAACAGTAGATGTAAATGGAAACAACATTTTTTGTTCTTTGATACACTATTTAAAAAAAAATAGCAACAGTACTATTTAGAGCGTTGCTTTTATAACATGTTCAGTCACTTTTATACAAATCTTGAGGACTTTTAGGGTATTTGTAAAGTTTCCGTGTACACCCCTTCTAGTGCAAACTTAATAAGGACATAGACTATGCTGACTGCTAGTGGAGTAAGTACAAGCATGTTGGTGTTTCTTTTTTACTTCATTTTATATATTATTTTAACAAGGAGTCAAGATGATGCTGATGGCTCCGTTTTTATTGGGAATTTAAAGAGCAACATTGCAAATTTGGGCTAAAAAGATACAAATTTTTTCCCCAGTCAACCTACCTGCTTGGACTTCCTCGAGGCATGAGAGAACGCTCTGAAGAGCTCTTTATTAGAAGAGTTTACCAGTTGCGTGCCGTGTGTGTGTGCGCGTACGTGCGTGTGTGCGCGTGCGTGCGTGTGTCAGGGCTGCAGTTATGAGAGCCATTTGCAGAATATCTTAATTTGTAAAAGTTTTACCAACACAACGGTAATTTGTTTTGAACTATTTCCATATACGTCTGGAACTTGAGGAGCAATCTTTGCTTTTCACGGAAGTTCACGTGAATGTAACAATCAACCAGAAAATTCCCTTATTTGTACTTGAATTCTTACATCTTTTTAAATGGTTTTGTTCTATAGGGATTTATTGCACTGTAAGCCAAGGGAATTTTTTCTGGATGGATTTAACATTTTGGAAAACTTATTTTATAAATTTTCTGTGAATGTGTTTGTTAAACCTCTGCAAAAAAAAAAAGAAGAAAAAAGAAAAAAAAATTGTGTAAATTATGCTTTTACAATAGTTGCTATTAAAGATTATTTTGAGGAAAACAATATATTTTTTAAATGGTAAAGATCCTATTTGAGAAATTTTGAATATTAGGGATTATTGATGAATACTTTGTGTCTTGAATGTTATTTGCAAAGGAAAATAAAAGAAAAAAACTGCCGAACATTTAGGTAGACTCGCATTTGAAATGATGAGATTGCATCAAATACAAATTGTGTACATATTTATGGCTTTGTAATTCAGAAAGTGGAGTTGACAAGTCCATATGTGTAGATTCATTCAAGACACAATAATGCTCCTTAATATCCTGGAGGGTCCACGGCTGACTGACAGGAGCGTGTGTGTACATGCTTTAGTAAAATAGATTTTACTATAATTTTATTAATATTTCCTTATTTTTTACACTTAAAAATCATTTAAATATATATATATATAGTGTATAATGTGTGTGTAATATATATATATATTACACATAGACTACCACTTCTGACTACTATATATATATATATATATAAATGATATATATATATATATTTAAAAAACAATGGGGATTGTTGTGAATGATGCCAATAACAGCAGCAGCATTAAGTTTCTCAACCTTTTGCAACAGACATTTCCACTGAGTATTTTGCATACAGTAAGTGGGTCACATTGTAGCAATGGGCCGTGGTTTTCTTAAGTAAATATCATTGTACTGATGAGTCTTAATTCTCCTTGATAATTTAGAGTGGTGTTAGGAGTCAGTTTTCCTTGTTTGTAGATTGGTACTTGTTTTTGTTTTGTGTTGTACTCCAAGTATTGTAGTTGCTAATGAATTACGTAGTGAATTGTTGAAGCTCTGATAACTAACTGGATCACTTTATATGCATTAATAATTGTTTCATAATGTATGTATTTTATACATTATATTCAACAATGATCACCAAAACACTGACCCAAGTACGTGGAAAAGGCACATTTGAAGAATTGGAGAATGCTAAACATATTTTCGGCTCAATTTGCCTTCATCAGAGCAAGATGGTCAAATCTCTATCTTGCTCTGATCAAGGTGAACTGAGCCGAAAACGCGTTCAGCATCCTCTTAATTCTTTAAATGCAGTTTTTCTGCATATACAATACATTATATTATACTTATATTATATATACATGTATGCAAGAATAGTCATGAAAATGTGATTTGGTTTAAGTTATGCGTAGGTATCTGCATAGGAAAATGGAAACTAAATTAATTTGAGCGCTTTTGTGATTAACACATTGCCTTGAAAATGCATTAATCGTAAAAGTACCAATTAATTTCATTTCATTTCATTTTCCTATGTGGATAATTACACACACACGCACACACAGGAACAAGTTCCTGAAAATTTTATATACCAACATAGATGGAGTGAGATAAAAAAAAATACTGGAACTAAAAGATATAATTCGGCTTAAGGTCCCAGATATAGTTGCACTAACAGACGATACTTGAAAATATTTTAAATGAGGTCGTATTCCCAAGGGCTACTCAGTTTGGAGAAGTGACAGGAAAACTAGAAAGGGGAAAGGAGTGTCTGTGCTGGTGAAAGAACACCTGAAGGTAAGAGTTAATAATCGTAAACCATTGATTGGTTGAGTTATATATACTATTGCAGGTCTGGAATCAGGATTGTAAATTGATAAAAGTAAATGCCCGCACTACAAGCAAGCAACAATTACACAGTGGTGAGGAGAGGGGCTGAAAGGAACTTTGAGAAAGGTATAGCGGACAAATGTATAACAGATCCAGGTCTATTCTATAAATTCATTAAAAGCAAGCTGAATGTAAAGGATAAAATCCAGAAATTGAGAACGGGGAACACGACTACTGAGAATGAAAAAGAAATATGTCAAATGAACAGTTCCAAAGTGTGTGTGTATAAAATGAGGATTTCAGAGAACCGGACCCAATACCAATTTTAGAGCAGGCAATAGAACACAGAAGTATCTCAAGACGAAATGGAAAAATTACTCTAGGAGCTAGGAAGAAATAAAGCAGTTGGACCTGATGGAGTTTCACCTTTGGTGCTGCGAGAATGTGCAACTGAGCTGAGCATACCACTCCAATTAATATTTCACACATCCTTGTGCACAGGAATCTTACCAAATATATAGAAAAAGGCTTAGTACGAATTTGTAAAAATGGTAGTCGAGAGGAACCTCTAAATAATAGACCCGCATTTCTAACAAGTATGGTAGTTAAAAGCCAAATGGGTTAACACATAGAGAGTAATGACATAACAGATAGACAGTATGGTTTTCGAACACGAAGATCTTGTGTAACAAATCATCTTAGTTTATATGATAGAGCCTCAGAGATACTAAAGAAAAGAGAAGGTTGGGTTGACTGTCTATCTAGACCTAAAAAAAAAAAAAGACCTGATAGTTCCACACAAGAGGCTGTTCTGGAAACTGGAACATGCTGGACTTCTGACATGGATGAAAGATGTTGTAACTGACAGACAGAGGGCAGTAATCGGAGACAATATATCTGGAGGAGTGTTGCTAGCAGAGTCCCGTAGGGTTCAGTTCTTGCACCAGTAATGTTATCATCTACATAATCGATCATGGTGCTACATAGCCTTCCCGGCTTGGTGCCTTCTTTTGATAATTACTTACATAAATGATATACCAGAAGAAATACAGAATTATATGAACAGGCTTGTAGATCTAAGGACAAGGTGAGGTTTCCAGCTGGAGGAATGTAACAAGTGGGGTCCTCCCAATCAATAGGAAGGATAGAATTATCAGGGGAAAACACCAAGCAATTAAGACTATATAGTACTTGGAAGAGGTTAAGATAAGGATTTGGGACGGGACGGGGGAAAGGAATGGTGCCCAAGATGATCGGGGATTGAACACCGACATGCATGAAGCGAGACCGTCGCTCTACCGTCCAACTGGTTGACTGGACGGTATATCTTTAGGTTATCTTGAGATGATTTCGGGGCTTAGCGTCCCCGCGGCCCGGTCCTCGACCAGACCTCGTTTTTTTTACACATCCCCAGGAAGCAGCCCGTAGCAGCTGTCTAACTCAAAGGTACCTACTTTACTGCTAGGTAACAAGGGGCATCAGGGTGAAAGAAACATCTTGCCCATTTGTTTCCGCCTCCACCGGGGTTCGAACCCGGAACCTCAGGACTACGAATCCGAATCGCTATGCAACCAGCTGTCAGGCCCCCTGGTAGAGTATATATTTAAATCATCACGTGGAGGTTGTCTTATAGTGACCATCACGTGGAGGTTGTTATAGTGACCATCACGTGGAGGGTTGATATAGTGACCATCACGTGGATATCATACTCATATACCAGCCTATATCAAACTACAGATACCCAAAGTTTATATCAAGTAACAGGCGCAAAAGTCTTGCATATAGATCACTATAGCTATAAAATTAGTTGATTTCAAATAAACAGATCGTTGAAAGTGGCATTCTAGACATATTATAGGGGGGGGAAATATTTATATATATATATCCCATATATCTTTATACAGCTATATTCGGCCATTTTGTGAATTTCGCCTCTAGATCGCCGCTCACAAGATGTGCTTCATTACCGAGGTCGATCTCGAACCCATTGTTGATGTGACGACTATGTTGAATTTTGTAACTAGCTCATCAAGATTGTAACTTGCTTAGCTAAATGAATTTGTGGGGTTCAGTCCCTGGCCCCATTATGTGCCTCTGTACTCTCTCCACTACCGCCCACAAGTAAGTATGGGGTTGCATAATAAATGAACTAAACTCACAACTCACTGTAGCTCTAGCCAAAATTAGTGTAACAAAACACTGAATTAAACCTTTTCTGAGGTACTTGATCTATGCGACAGACTCCCAATGCATAATACAAATAATGTATAAATGAGGAAAATATTACAGCATGGATGGAATTAAACCACTAACACCATAAACCTACATGAAAAAGCTCAACCTGTCAGATTGATAGGAAGATTTAACATAGTCAAAGTACTTACCTATTAAAATGGGGTTGAGTAGTCCAATATATGTCACTATTTGCCTACCTCGAGATGATTTCGGAGCTTAGCGTTCCCGCGGCCCGGTCGTCGCCAGGACTACCCAGGTGGAGGATGGATTTCTTTTATCTCAAGGTTGTGAGGTTTGAGTTCACTTAATTAGTAACTACTCATAGCTGAGGCCTCTCAATTTTGTAACTAATCTTGTTGCACACTTCTGATCTTTCTAAATTTTTTGTCATGCTGGAGCTGCATACTCAAGTAATGGTCTTAAATAGACATTATGTATGTACTTGAAAGCCTCCTTATTTAAATTCTTAAATAATCTTCTCGTGTGTACTGACTTCCCACATGCTGGAGATGTTATCTTGCCTACTCACTGGTCTTC
>WNGS01162647.1:7536597-7549098 GCA_020271785.1 Procambarus virginalis
TATTATTTTTTTTTTAGAAACACGTTAATCTTTGTGTATCTCAATTCACTTGGGGTGGACGGTAGAGGCGACAGCCTCGCCTCATGCAGGTCGGCGTTCAATCCCCCGAACGTCCACCACAAGTGGTTGGGCACCATCCTTCCCTCGTCCCATCCTAAATCCTTATCCTGACCCCTCCGCAGTGCTATAGTGCTGTAACCGTTTGGCATTTCCCCCTGATAATTCCCTTCGTATTGTGTATACTCATCTGCAGAGGGGGTGGAGGGGTAATTTTAACAGGTTCGGTGATTGCAAGTTAAGACTGGTGGACTAGGGTTTGGCTTTACTGTATATTCGTGAATTTTTCAGAGAAAAGTACTAAGCCAATATGATTGTAAAGCACTTGGACCATTAGGGGGGGATTGACGATGGTTGTCCAATAATCGTTCCTGTAATACTCATTTTTCATTCTGTCTTGACAAGGTCAAGGGATTGGGTTCCTGTGGGTAGGGCTGCTATAAGCAGACAGTGCCTTGCCCAGTATGTCTATATGGCATTTGTAGGGGATATTACGACAAGGAGCTGGAGATACGAGGGTAAGGAGCTGGGATACGAGGGTAAGGAGCTGGGATAGGAGGTCAAGGAGCTGGGATCGGAGGCCAAGGAGCTGGGATACGAGGCCCAGGAGCTGGGAGTACGAGGGTAAGGAGCTGGGATACGAGGCAAGGAGCTGGGACTTACGAGGCAAGGGAGCTGGGATACGAGGCCAAGGAGCTGGGATACGAGGCCAAGGAGCTGGGATACGAGGCCAAGGAGCTGGTATACGACGAGGGCAGGAATGAGGCCCAGATGTTGTTAGCTAGGGTACTGGCGATGTTTGGACGAGCATGTGTGTCACAAGTTGTACGTCTGTCCTCCTGTGTGGTTTATTCTGATTTCTGAATGGTTGCCTGGAGAGGTGTGGCTGGCATCTGTTGGAGTTTGTACATTAGACCTGGAGTATCATAATTAATGATTGTCCAACCATATGATTTAATCTGGGATGTAAGAAGGTAAAGCAACTAAATACAAGGGCATGGAGAAACTGTTTTATTTTTTATTATTTTTTTCTATATACAAGAGTTCTTACATTCTTGTACAGCCACTAGCATGCATAGCATTTCGGGCAGGTCCTTAATCCTAATTTCCCCGGAATACGACCCGCCAAATCCTTTAACAGCCAGGTACCCATTAACTACTGAGTGAACAGATACCAAAGTTAAGGATTGGCACCCAGTCAATCCTCCTCAGGCAGAATACAAATCCAGGCCAAAATGCTTGCAAAGCTCAACTGCAGGAATAACAGAACGCTAGAAAGCAGATGTAGATACCAGAGGACCAGGAATGAGTGCCTCAGTGAGAGATTCAGAGACACACAATATGAAAATGACAGTAAATAAAGCAAGGGCTCAGCCACATGATGAAAACAACAGTGAAGGAACAGGGTAATGAAACCAAGAAAGTGGGAGGACAGGCTCGCCGAGAATGACAAGGAAATGTGTGAGGAACTCGACAAGAGATTCCAGGTTGTCGCAATAAAGCAATTTGTTACTGAACTAATAGAGTGGGCATTAAACAAGGCACTGCTGTAGGAATTTGAGATTGCCAGTGGTGAGGTAAAGAAGCATTTACTGGAAATAGACATAACATAGGCTGCGGATCCAGATCTCATCACAGGTACTAAAAGAAGGAGCAAAAGCACTAGACTTATGATCCATGGTGACCTATGACACCTATGATACTCCATGGTCACTAGGCTTTTGCCCCATGGTGCATAATAGGTCATTATTAACAGGAGAACTACCAAAATGGGGGAAAATGGCTAATGTCCCGATATACAAGAAGGGAGAGAGAGACAGACAGCACCGAACAACAGGCCACTGTCCCCAACTTGCATACCATGTGAGGTGAAGGAGATTGTAAGAAAACTAGTAGAACATCTGGAGAGAAAGAACTTTCTTAATACACCAGCAGCGTGAGTTCAGGGATGGGAAATCTCGTCTCACAAGTTTAGTAGAAATCTAAACCAGGTGACACAAATTATACGAGAGAGAGAAGGGTGGGGTACACTGCATATTTTGGGATTACCAGAAAGCCTTTGACACTACCCCATAGGGGGTCATTCCATGCTAAATCATCACAAAAAAGTGGATTTTTTCCACCCAACTATCTTGGATGTTCATGAAACTTGGTGGACTGGTGGAGAACTATAAAGTAACTTGAATATGCAAAATTTTAACACTCGCTGATGCACAATATTCAGACAGTAAGGTTGTCAATGTGAAAACATAAACAACATTTTTACTTACAAGCCCAACAAAAAACTAATTCTTACCTTGTTGTTGTTGTTAAAGATTCGCTACCTGGAACAAAGTTCCAAGTAGCACGGGCTATGGTGAGCCCGTAGATTCTTACCTTTGCTTCTAACTAAGATATAACCATTATGCTGGGCTTGTTTTGAAGCAAAGGGAACGCTGTTTTCATTAAAAATAGTTTTACAATAAATATTACATTTTTAATTTCAAGATCACATGACGTGACCTTTGACCTTGAATTTATAAAATGTATCTAATTTTTGGGCTCAGTTAAATGCATTTTCTCTGTATAAGTTTTATTATGGGATGGCTTTAGAAACAGGAGTAAAAATTCATAAAAATAACATGCCTCACATGCAGAAAAATATCTTGCAAAGCTCTCACAAATCAAGCCTGGCCAGGCTTGGGGAGTAGAACAACTCCCAGAACCCCATCCAGCAGGTATCAAGCAGGTACCTCGGTACTTGTTTATGGAATTTAGCATATTGAAGAATGAAAATATGTCGTATAGAACTTTGAGGAAAACGTACAATTATAACAAAATTGGTGCCTTCTCGCGTGCAGTGCGTCTTTCTGAGCTTGTAGTGTCCGCAGCAGTTAACGTGTCAGTTTGCCCAGTTGCAGTACGTGGATCATCTGGAGTGAGAACTTGTTCAATCAGAATGTTGATTATGTGTGGTTAATGAGAACACACACACATGATGGGGGATGGGCCATGGGGATGTAGGAAACTGATCAAAATCCTCCAGTGATATTTTATTCATATTCATCTTAAGGTTATCTTGAGATGATTTCGGAGCTTTTTAGTGTCCCCGCGGCCCGGTCCTCGACCAGGCCTCCACCCCCAGGAAGCAACCCGTGACAGCTGACTAACACCCAGGTACCTATTTTACTGCTAGGTAACAGGGGCATAGGGTGAAAGAAACTCTGCCCATTGTTTCTTGCCGGCGCCTGGGATCGAACCCAGGACCACAGGATCACAGTCCAGTGTGCTGTCCGCTCGGCCGACCGGCTCCCATTCATGACTCTCTCTAACCACCAGGCATCATTAGAGATGCAAGTCACAAACTTTATTTCTTCCAAAGATAATGTTTCATGTGGGATACTTCGCTTGACTGGTCGTTTCTGTAGAAAACCTCCTCGTTATTAAGTCATTGCTTGTTTCTGGCATGAAAGCAGGAAATGTTTAAGTTCCAGGTACTGGCTAAGCTTCAGGTTGTCTCTGTAGCAGCTTCTCATTCTAAATTATTTCTTGTTTGACACACGCATACAAAGTTCATGCTCTTGATACCTGTATTGTCAACTCCACGGTTGTTCAACATCCTCCCAGCGAGTATGAGAAATATTGCTGGAACAACCGTGGACATCTTCAAGAAAAAACTAGATAGTTTTACACACAGAAATCACAAGGGCCGTGGCGAGGATTCGAACCTGCGTCCGAACCGAGGGTTTGATGCAGGTTCAAACCCTCGTCACGGTCCTTGTGGATTTGTCCCGAGATAGTTTTCTTCAAGGAGTACCGGACCAACCGGACTGTGGTGGGTATGTGGGCCTTCGGGCCGCTCCAAACAACAGCCTGGTGGACCAGGCATCAACATCAACACAGCATCAACAGGGCGCCTGACAGCTGAGTGGACAGCGCTTTGGATTCCTAGTCCTGAGGTTCTGGGTTCAATCCCCGGTAAAGGGGGAGACAAGTGGGCAAAAATGTTTCTTTCGCCCTGATGCCCCTGTTACCTAGCAGTAAATAGGTACCAGGGAGTTAGACAGCAGCTACGGCTGCTTCCTGGGGATGTGTAACAAGAAGGAAGCCTGGTCGAGGACCGGGCCGCGGGAGACGCTAAGCCCAGAAATCATCTCAAGATAAACAAACTCACAAGTCAAGCCTGGCCTCGGGCCGGGCCTGGGGAGTAGAAGAATTCCCAGAACCCCATCAAGCAAGTATCAAGCAGGTTAAACAACTGTCTTGGAGTTATAATTTGATCAGTATTGATACGTTGTGAACGTACCCTGGTTCCACCCGCCTCTTCACAGTTCCATCCGTCTCTTAACTGTCCCAGCAAGTTCTTGCCGTGAGATGTGACAAAGAAGTGCCACTCCGCTGGCATCTCTCAAAATCAACTTTATGGTGTACCAAGTTTGGAAAGCTTTTTCGTTTTTGTATTGGGCTGCACACCCTTCTGAGAAACACTATATCTTAGTCCTTCTTGCCAGGCATAATTCTGCTGACATCATTCTAGTAAAAGTTCTTTGCAGTTTTAACAATATCTGGGTCCAAGCTCCTTCCTGGATTAGGATTCTGTGACGACAAAATCTCTGAATCATTATTTTTTTTACTAGTTGTTTAGCTTTATATATGTAGTTACTTGCATGAGGAAATGCATGCTCTTTTCTGCTGACATCTAGAGGTTATCTTGAGATGATTTCAGGGCTTAGCATCCCTGCGGCCCGAAATCCACAGGGACTTTCCTTCGAGGGAAATCTTTCCCTCGACCTGGCCTCCTTTTTGTTGCACATCCCCCAGGAAGCAGCCCATAGCAGCTGTCTAACCCCCAGGTACCTATTTACTGTTAGGTGAATAGGTGCATAAGGGTGAAAGAAATTGCCCATTTGTTTCCGCCTCCACCGGGGGATTGAACCCGGAACCTCGGGACTACGAATCCCGAGCGCAGTCCACTCAGCTGTCAGGTCCCTGACAGGCAGGCATTAGAACTCCCAGAATCCCATCCAGCAGGTAACACTGAGAAGCAATGATGCCAAACAAAAATATTTCAAAAATGCTAAAGTTGTTAGCAACAGGAGCTAAAAAAAAAAAAAAAATTGAAATTTAGTCCAACTGAACACACGAACCATCATCCACTCGTCAGTTTTCCTGTCGGTTTCGATAACTGTGCAGATAATTTGATCATAAATTAGGAGCACGGTGTGAAAACAACTGGAGCTAAATTAAAAAAGAAACTAAATACTAAATTGGTAATCCTGCTGAGAGAGACAGACACTATGAGACTTAAATCAGAACTTGCCTGATGCATGTACGGGGCAAGAAGTAATTACTTAAGTATAGAGCTACGCTCATGGTGTCCCGTCTTCCCAGTACTCTTTGTCGTATAACGCTTTAAAAACAGTGAATGTGTTACGGGAACTGATTTTAATAACAAGAGAGGGGAGAGGGGCCATAAGGCATATACTAATTATTTACAAATAAATAATATAAATCCAAGGTAGAGTATGTCCTGGGTGGACCAGGATATACGGTTCCTTGTTTCAATTGGTTAGGAACCATTCCTTGCCTCCGTCCTATCCTTGTCCTCATATTCCTTCCAAGTGGTATATAGTTGTACTGGCTTAGCAATTTCCCTGATAAATTTCCTTACACAAGGCCTACCGAGATGTGTAGGCCTTGATGCCTTTCTTTATTCCTCGTGTGATTAAACCCTATATAAATTAGATATGTTTTCATGTACAGTAATTAAAATTTTGTTTAGTTATTGAACACGTTGAGTTTTCACAATTTTTTCTCGTGCATAAAATGTGTATATAAATGTATTATTCTTATTTACATGTACTGTACTTCTTTTCAGGTGGAACAGTCATAATCAACACAACTCTGCTAACACCTGGTATATGGATCCGCACAAGACGGGAGGCGGCATGAATCAACAACCGCCACCTGCACACAACATGCCAGGTCCCCCACAACATCCTGCTGCTCAGCACCCCCCGGCCATGGGACAAACCATGCCTCCACGACAAATGCAAACAGGTTACCCCATGCAGCCTAGACCGGCCCACACAGGAGCCCCGGGGTCAATGGCATCAAAACCTCCTGGCACTCCAGGCCATATGACGCCCAAGGCACAGAATCAACCAGGAACTATAAACCCGAAGCCCATAGTTCCCACTACCACGAATGTCCAACAGGTCCAGCCAAAACTGCAGACTCCAGTACTTTCTGTAGCCCAACTCAAGCCAAATTTACCAGTCAGCACAACGGCAAATATGGCACCAATGCCAAAACCTACTCCTGCTCTTGTTCCAGCTACATCCATACCTGCCATTCTTAAGCCTACACCACCATTAATGCAGCAGCAGCAGCAACACCCACAGCTGCAGCAGCAGCAACAACACCAACAACAGCAGCAGCAACAACAGCAGCAACAACACCAGCAACAACAGCCTCAGCATCAGCAACAGGTGCAGCTGCAGCAGGTGCAGCAACAGCAGCAAGCACAACCACCTAAACCAGCTGTACTTGTCCAGCCACAGCAGCAGCAGCAGCCCCAACAGCAGCAGCAACCCCAGCAGCAGCATCAGCTGCCACAGCAACAACAGCAAGCACAACAGCAGCAGCATCAACAGCCACCTAAGCCAGCTGTACCTCTTCAACAGCCGCAGCATCAACAGCCACCAAAGCTTGCTGTACCAGTACAACACCAACAGCACCCACAGCCTCTGAAGCCTGCTGCGCCTCAAAACTCGGCAATCCCACCAAAGTCACTCATGCCATCCGTCTCAATAACGCCTAGCCTCCCTAAGCCCTCTCAACCCTCTCCAGCTGCAGTACCATCTGGCAACCAACCTAAGCCTTTCCAAGCCCAGTCTACATCGCCTACCAAACCAGTACCAGCAGCCGTGCCTATCCCTGCTACGGTGACTCCCGTAACTACTAAACTTGGCCAGGCGTCTGGTCCACCCACAGGTCCACCACAAAGTCCGAAATCCTTTGCTTCGATCACGCCTGCACCCGTAGCCAGTCAGAGCTTACCACCAAGACCCACTAATCCAATGCCAGTACCTGTACAAAAACCTCCCCAGCCTACTCAGCCGGCTAAACAGACACCACCCGCATCAAGTGCACCCGTAGCAGTCACCTCTCCCACCAAACCACCGCCCACCAACACACCAGCTGTAACACCCTCGCCTCAAACTAAACCAACGCTCTCGGAAATATTTCAACAGAAGACGGCCCCCATAGAAATTCCTCCACACAAAGCCGTGGAAACCACAAAGCCATCTGTAGATGCAACTGTAAAGACTCAAACTATTCCAAGTGTCAATGGAGTACCAGTTTCTAAGTCGCCTGTAAAGTCTGTTACTCCGCTGTTGCCGTCAAAGCCTGCTGAAGCTCCATCCACTGAAACTAAGCCATCTTTGCCTCCTACCGTGTCACTGCCAAAGCCCGCCACTCCAGTTAGCAAGCCTAAAGTAGACATACCACTTTCTCAGCCCAAAAAAGAAATTGTTAAACTGAGTCCAAGCGCGAAGGTGCCTATTGAAAATTCAACAACAGATGCAAAGACTGTTAACCATGCCGACCCAAAGACTGAGGATTTACTCGAGACGCCGAAGAAAACACGAACATCCAGAGTAGGTTACTTATGGCATTTTGTCTGCAATTTGTCCTAATTGATTTCTTAATCATATGTGATCCAGTGACACATTTCACTGGCCATTTTAATGTGGATAAATATTTATATTAAGTTTATTTATACAGTATTGGTGTGTGTGCCTCATAGAGTTGACACACGCTCTTCATGCTGAAGGTTGATGATAATTTTCAATACAATAGTTTAGAATACATTGCAGTAATTGTATTTCAAGGAATGGTTTTACCATATTACATAGCTTAACATTCCTTGTAGCAGCTTTTAAAAGGTTTATTTATCTAAAGCATTTCACACATTAGGTTCAAGTACTTTTATTGAGACAATAAGATATCTCGGAAGGATAGAGTAGCTTTGGCTATTTCTACCTCTCCCTCACAAGTTAAGCCTGGCCTGGGACTGGACTTGGGGAGTAGAAGACCCAGAACCCCATCCAGGTACCATCCAGACATCAGTCCATCCTCTCAGCCAATAGGTGACAATCTAGACACTAATGTAACCAACATCTAAAATGCTATGCAAGCGATGAGTCACAATAACGTGGCTAAAGTATGTTGACCAGACCACACACTAGAAGGTGAAGGGACGACGACGTTTCGGTCCGTCCTGTACCATTCTCAAGTCTCACAATCGACTTGAGAATGGTCCAGGACGGACCGAAACGTTGTCGTCCCTTCACCTTCTAGTGTGTGGTCTGGTCAACATCTAAAATGCTACCTTCTATGAAAGGTAATAGCTCACAAATATTACGTTTTCTGCACATTGGTAGGCTAAGTTTGGTGGGTCTCTTGCATTCATACATTTCTGGTTAGGTTAGAAGATTGTATTTTGTACGTTGTAGCAGAACTAAAGGATGGGCTATGTTCATAACAATGCCTGTCATACCAGAATTAAATTACCGATTCTTTCACTAACTGTGTTGGTCAGCACTGTAATCCATGTTTATTATACAGGACATTAAATACTTAAACATTTACTCAAAACAAAGCATATTTCTGATTAGTGTTGACCAGACCACACACTAGAAGGTGAAGGGACGACGACGTTTTGGTCCGTCCTGGACCATTCTCAGGTCGATTGTGAGAATCGACTTGATGGTCCAGGACTGACCGAAACGTCGTCGTCCCTTCACCTTCTAGTGTGTGGTCTGGTCAACATTCTGATTAGTGTTTTCTTCACTTGTTGCAAGAGTTTGTTCGTCTTCCTAGTCTTGTAACAAAATATTTGATTGCAGCAAAAGCGTGAAATATTGGCCCCAGAGACTCCTGGGGATGAACGGCGTAGTAAGCGGCCTCGTAATCCTGCCAACCTGTATCAGTCTCCTGGTTTGAATTCCTTGAACAGAATCCGAAAAACAGACTCTTCCACTCCCAAGTCTCCTCAGGATAAACTCATTGTTTTCTTCAGGTAAAGTACAATTTGTCAACACAAAACAATGGTTTGTTAAATAAAGTACTGCTCTATAGGCCAGAAATCTGGATATTATCATTAAAGACATAAGATTTGTGTAAGTTCTTGATTTGTAAATAGTACCCCTATTTTAGCTAATGTATTTATCATCAAATTTTGGGGATTTTTCTTGTAGCAAATTATACAAGTTTCTGCATATTTTGACATGCACAATTTTGCCCCGAAGGGAAAATTTATTGGGCAGCGTCACTCCTGTGAGTGAAGACATCTCCATAGCAGCATGTACAACACTCCTCCCCTCCCCCAATTGGAAGAAAACCCACTAGGTTGTTGGACCTATCACCTGTACCCAGACGAAGCTGGGTCTTAACCGTCTCAAAAACTGTCTTGTTTATCAGACAAGAAGAGTGACATTTACCAATTCTTAAATTTGTGTTACTGTATTTTGTAGTGCAAAGTTGGGGAAATCTTTTAAGAACAGTATATGTATTTGGCAGTGTTTTCCTAACTCGAACAATATGGGGGGGGTATTCTGCTCATATTTATAATGTGTCTTAGGTGGGCACATCCCTCGAAACACAAACCGTAACTGTCTCTATTTTCCGCTTGTTACAACTTGTAATAAAGTTGTTACATCTTGGCTTAACATGTTTATGACATATTAGAACGTTGTTACAACTTGCTATATTGGTTGTTATAACTGGTTAGGAGGTGTTAAAACTTGTTCGAACGATGTACCAACGTCGTAGTTTCGGTGTGTGTTTGGCTGGATCTTTCAGTTGTGGTCAAGGCAATGCCCATCACTCACCACAGATTCTGCAGCTCAGTTGCTCGGCTATTGTTTCCCTCCTGAATCTTCATGTGTATTTATATCCAAGACGAGTTCTCACTATTGCCGATTCTCTCCTTCAGCAACCTCCCTCCCATCCATAGGGAGTGGGGATAGCCAGTTGCATCCACATTGTACCAGCGTACAGATTCAGTTGTACCAGCGTACAGATTCACTGCCTTGTTCTTCAGGCTTTTGTTCCTCAGTTACCTTGTCACAGTTGTTCTCTGATGATACCTCTTACCTTTTAGAAGTGTTTTGGGCATGAAGTATTCAGTATGGTCTCCTTCAGCACCCTCCAACATGGGAGGGAATTCACAGAAACTTAATCACTCTTCCCTGATTGGTTAGTATTTTCCAACCCATCCTCCTGTTTAGGTAGTACCTATTGTGATGTAGGATGTAGACATTTTTATTACGACGTGCACATCATGGCCAAAGGATTAACTCGATCTCAACTGGAGAAAGTTTTTAGTATTTATTATGTGTGGGTGGATATAAATAGGAGCTGCCTCGTATGGGGCCAATCAACCCTCGTATGTTCTAATGCATATTCTTAAAAAAAAAAAGTATCTTAATTCAAAAGCCAGCTTTTAAGTACGTTTGATATGGAATTCTTTACAGGACAAGGTGCAACAAGCTTAGCCAGTATTATTTGTTTCATTGTCAAATAATTGCTTGGCGACTCGCATCATGGGGGGGGGAGCTGGTCAGCCGAGCGGACAGCACACTGGACTTGTGATCCTTTGGTCCCGGGTTCGATCACGGGCGCCGGCGAGAACCAATGGGCAGAGTTTCTTTCACCCTATGCCCCTGTTACCTAGCAGTAAAATAGGTACCTGGGTATTAGTCAGCTGTCACGGGCTGCTTCCTGGGGGTGGAGGCCTGGTCGAAGACCGGGCCGCGGGGACAATAAAGCCCCGAAATCATCTCAAGATAACCTCAAGATAACCATCAAGTTTGTCTTGTAGCCTGTTGTCTAATAAGAACCATTTTCTTTCCAGAAACGAACATGTGGCCGTGAGAAATTCGGAAGGAACGTTCTACTTGTGCCAAGTTGCCCAGAATGTTTTTAAAAATACACGCAAGATTAAAATCCGATGGCTTTCTCCCGAGGATTCCGACAACAAGAACTGCAACACGTACAAGCCTGATTATTACGATGTTACAGGTAATTAAACTCTGATTTGTCTACTCTGTTGCTTGTATTATTTTACTATTAAACAAGTTCCTGTAGGAAGTGCTGAGCCAATTGGGTTGTAAGGTACACTCCAGGTAATCATACTGTAGTTCAACCACTTCAGGATCAAAAGAAGCCGAACGGTGGATTAAGTTTGAATATGGGTGTGACTGACCCTTCTCATTCTTGCATATTATCAATGTCAAATCTGAAGATGCAATGCAGTATAACAATTATTTCAAGGCGCTTGCTCATTATGTGTTGATGTTGCTCCCACATTCGGTTTCTGAATGATGTCTTAGGGAATTTGGAAGTGTTGATTCAATCAGTCCTGCTAATAGAGAATCACATGCAGGCAATGAGCACAATAACGTGGCTAAAGTATTTGACCAGACCACACACTAGAAGGTGGAGGGACGACGACGTTTCAGTCCGTCCTGGACCATTCTCAAGTTGATTGTCTTGAGAATTGCCTCAAGTCGAACACGCGTACTGACTAGAATGGTCCAGGACGGACTGAACGTCGTCGTCCCTTCACCTTCTAGTGTGTGGTCTGGTCAGAGCATCACATTTTATGCATACTCTATTAGAGAACACTATATAAACATCAGAAGTCCACGGTTGTTCAAGGCCTGCAAGGAGGCCTTGTCAAGGACTTGGCTGCAGGGACGCAAAGCTCCGAAACTCATCTCAAGATAACCTCAAGATATCCCTGGGACCAGTACGTACGAGTGCTGAACCCTGGTCAGCACAAGAGGTGCTGCAAACATCACAAACTTCAGGAATGGACAGATAAATGTCTGCGTGGAATCATTCCAAATAAGTGCAGAATAATGTCAATGGGTAAAGGGAGACTGGAGACCTGTATTTTAGTACACAATAAGGGGGGGAAGACAAATGCAAGAATCATTAAAAGGAAAAGACCAAATGAACAAATCCACAAGGGCCGTGAGAGGATTCGAACCTGCGTCCGGGAGTTCGAATGCTGCCTTGATCGACTGAGCTACGACATAGTTAAAAGAGTTGAAACCGAAGTGCTACTGAACTTACGGATCCCGCCGCCTCTCCGAGGCAAAAACCAGGGTTTTACACAACTCCCCCTGCTCGAGCTATGTCATAGGCCGTTCTCCCCCTTCGCCCTTACTTCATTACACACAGAAATCACAATACTTGATGCATCAAATGAAGACCATGAGTAGGCAAGATAACATCTCCAGCTATGTGGGAGTCAGTACACACGAGAAGATTATTTAAGAATTTAAATAAGGAGGCTTTCAAGTACATACATAAGCATATTAAGACCATTACTTGAGTATGCAGCTCCAGCATGACAAAAAAATTTAGAAAGATCAGAAGTGTGCAACA